>PNEQ01120139.1:0-39261 GCA_003012365.1 Medauroidea extradentata | reverse complement strand
AGCGAAAATTACCGGGCCCTACCTATATCATATCACGGTATGCGGTCGTTGTACTCTATATATTTACTGCTAGAGGCATATAAGAGATGATGGTACGTCGCGTAAAATGTTTTTGCCAACATAACCTTGAAAACACTTAGGTGATGTACGTCTGACACCATGTAGCTGCCTGCAGAACAATAATATACATCAAATATTACAATAGCGGGATTCTTATTGGCTCAGTCAAATAGGGCAACTGCTCCACGTACAAGAGAAAGACAATAATATTCAAATGATATGAACGTGTATTGAAACCCGGCAAACAGGCAAGATTTCCCGCGATAAACCATCATCTCTACATGTAACATTCTCGTTATTATTTAGTGGTAAGTTAGATTTCATTGCCCTGTAGTACCAGCGTACAATATGTGCGTTCATTGGGCACGAGCCTTTATGTGATAACTAGAGACCCCTGTTTTTTCGCGAAAAGAATTTTTCCCCAATTTGTTTCAGTGCCTTACGTACACATCTGCAATTCTGCTTCATGGTTATTGGCAGCGTGTCTACGTGAAGAGCCGTATCGCATTTTACTGAGCCAATTACAATAACGTTCCTGCAACACCACACGTGTGTGATTTGCCGGTAGAATCCCAGACCTGGGAGAGTTAAAATATCCAATCACTGACCACGAAGTAGAACTGCAGATGTGCACGTAAGACATCAAAACAAAGTGGGGAAAAATAAATTTCGCGGAAAACAGGGGTCCCTAGTGATGACAGTTACGTGTGTAAACCATTTACAGGATATTGGTGACTCTATCGTGGGTCTTCTAACTATTGGCTAGAAGCGATCTCTGCCGCAGTCCACGACATTGTCGGCCAATGAAAGACGTCGTACGTACATATATCTACATGTAGCAGTCTAATCTGGTATCGGATAATAACACTAATTCAGCACATCGCTATTCATTGCACGTCGCAACCAACTACACAAATAATAACTAGAGCCACGATTTTGTCGCGAAAAGATTTTTGCAACATGTTGTTTCATTGTCTCACGTGCACCTCGGCAGCTCTGCGTCACGGCTATTGGCAGCGTGTCTTTGCTCAGACACGTCCCTCGTTTGACTGCACCAATAACAATGAGGCTAATGTGACGCAATACGTATGTTATTTGTCAGTAGAACCTCAAGACAAGTCACAGTTAAAACGTCCAATCACTGACCATGAAACACAGTTGCGGATGTGAACATAGGAAGGCATGGAAACCAAATGGTGCAAAAATCTTTTCGCCATAAAATCGTGGCTCTAATAATAACAAATAATTGTACAGCATTGACGGCATATATGGGAAGTTTAATTCAGTATCGGCGCTCTTAAGGAAGTTTATCCCTCATTTTACTGCGGTTTAAAACTTGTCGGAGGACCACACACGACGTAGGGGAGGGTCCTCTTACCGCAATTAATATCCCCACGCCAAGTTCTCCCATTTTTTTTTACTACGCCGACCATGAAAAGTGTCCGACCGTGTTCTCAACATTTGGATTTTCTTTCCCTGGTTTCTGCCCAAAGAACACGCACTTCAAAGTATGTCCCTGTATGTTAGAAATTTCTGTAACGTTAGTATAAACACTATTTTGAGCCTATCATATATATAGGCTACACACACACACACATTACCTGCCCGGCCGCGGCTTTGCCGCGGGGAATCTTTGAAGGAAAAACTGTAAAGATAGCTCATCGTATTAATGAGATATTGAGAACATGGCGAAAACACATTTGACAACTTGTCACACCCAAAGCAGCATAACGATATCTCACCAAGTATGATACATCAAGGATGTTGGAAAAATACATATTCCCTTTTTCCACCCCTTAGTGAGTGCCTACAGTGCAAGATGAACTCATTAAAATAGAAAATGAACCCTTCTGCCAGCTGTCACTAATACGTGAGGACATAATATCGCAGTAGTTCCCCGTCGCCTTGCCTTACACTGGATTCGAACCCGATACCTCCTATCAGTGTTCCAAATAACTACGCCAAGATAGTCGTCAGAGTTCTTAAGAAATTAAATGTGTATACACCAAAGACGTTATAAAAGAACACATAGGCCCGTGCACGAAGAGTTCATACTTGCTTTTCGGGATTTCTGAAACATTGTCCATCTTTCCGTCCCCTAAAATATCTAATTTCTAAACATTTTGGCATTACTTTAAGCTTCATTTTAAAACAAAAATGATCTTGGTATTTCAAATGGTTCAGGAAATATTGACGATTAAGTAAAGGCCCATTTTATTTTTACCGTTTATGAGTTGGGATTTCGAAAAACCCTGAAAATACATTTTTAGATATCTGCGTTAGCATCATTCAGAAAAATTAAATACCTCGATATCTTAACAGGTTTGAGAGGAATTACAGATTGACGAAAGACGCATTTTACGGCTATTTGCCCCCTCAATTGTTTTAATTTTGCAAATATATATTTGTTTATGCAATTTTTTCAAGTAAAAAAATTATGAAAGCTTTTCAGGTTAATGAGATATCAGGGATTGTTTGAAAACATATTTCACCCCTTTTCACCACCTCAATTTTCGAATTTCGAAAAGTACCTTTCTTAGTCGGTTCCTACGGATTAAGTGGAAGCTGCCCTCAAATTTTCACTGTTCTAGGTCCAGAGGTTTGGGCTGTGCGTTGGTGACTTCATTTTGCGTATGTGTGTGTGTGTGTGCATATATATATATATATTAGTATATATATGCCTATGGATAATATATTAACACTGATGATAATATTTTAAATATGACTAAGTACGGTAAATTTGCCTATAATTTTAAAGAAATGTAATTACCTAAATGGTGCAAAATAATAGTAACGGTCATAAAAGATCGTTTTAGAAAAATACAATAACTCACTTTTTTTGGTATACGGTTCTGCCCCTCTGCACAGTTCTCCCCCTCTGCACAGTTCTCCCCACCCCCTCCCTTGCTATATATATAATTTTCGTCAGAAAATTTCACAAACGCACGCACAACAAACCATATTTCATCGCTATCGGATTAATGGTTTAGGAACGTATATATTACAGATATTCCTTTTTATATATTTTTTCTTTATTTGTTTATTTGTCTATTTTATGGTAGAAAAAGAGAAAATAATTCGTTCCATTGATTAAGAATACCTATTTAATACAGAACTTTCGTATTATGAGCCTATGTTACCCAAACAAATTTAGTAGCGTATTTGGTATATAAAATTTTATGACTTATGGGGATTGACTTGATTTTATTTTCAAACGGTTGTTGAACTACGACAAAAATGTATTGTAAATGAAATTAGTTGCCATTCTGTGTGGGCATGCATCTTGGAGGAGCAGAAGAATGACTGGAACTAATAGGTATTTTACGCCACGAGCAGTTGTAGCACAGGTAATTGGAATTAGTTCAACTCGATTCAGAGAACGCCTGCATTTCACATCAACAGTGATGAATGGTTAAATTTTTTTTCTCGTCAAACATTAACAGACAAAATTATTGGCATTTTAACAAAACTCTTAAAACAGCAATGGAAAATTTAGTTTAAAACAGTTTTGACCTTAGTTTAAATATTTCGTCAACACATTTCTCAAAATGGTTCAGAAAACTTCTGTTCTTATTGCTTATTTTATGCTTGGGTTGTAATGAATTTAATTTTCATTATGATGGTTATATAATTTCGTTATTATTGCTTAGTTTTAACAAAATAATAAATTATCTTGCGTTTGAAAAAATTGGTAGCTAAAATTCTAAGTTTATGTGATGTTCTAGAATTTCTAAAATCATCCAAACATTGTTTACTATATTTTTCAGCCATCATACAATTCCTTGCGTCTTTTTTGTCTCGTGTAATAAAATAACCTACGCCAATAAGTATGTTTTAAGCTCATTTTCAAGAAGCTGCAACCAAAGCGTTAATTATTATTATATGACTTAAATAAGCGTGTATTGTATCACTTTCTAGAATTCATTCAACAAAATATTTTAAAACTATTGTTAAATGCAACATGTTTGCGTGTAAAAGGTGAAGTATGATTCCAATGTTTTTGTAGGTTGTTTACGACATCCCTTGTACATGACGTTTCCTTTAAATCGTGAGTTATTTTAAAAATTACAAAATGCCGTAGTAGTTAAATGTTACAGAAGAGAAATATTTTCTAAGAACGGTAATTAAATATATTGAATCACGTAAAAGGTATTACAAACGATATATTTTAAGTATTATATTATATACAATTTAAAACACATAACTATACGAATTAAAAACGTCAGTTTGCATAGCTTGGTATTAGATACTAAACTTTGTACTTAGTAAGCTATTATATGTCTGAGAATTATGGGAATTTTGGGGCAAAACTTTAAAATCTGTTTATAACATACAGACTTGAAGACTGCGACTCAGTTTAGGTATTGCGAGTAACCACAATATCGTCATTATTTATATCACCAGAAATTATAATTTTTAAATTTGCAATTACCGTATAAATACGTGCTAGAAAAACTCTCGAGGTCTTTTGCATAGCGGGTAGAATTTAAATATCTGAAGGCTAGTGTCAGTTCATCGAGTAGACTTGGACATATTTATCTTGGAGGACATAGTCACTTGTTAATAAGTAACCATTTCATGCAACTGTCTCAGCAAACGTGCAAAATAGCATCTGTTTGACTGTACATATATCCGGCTTACAGTCTCTGTACCTGCGAATTATTTTATCACTATACATTAGTTATCTGTAAATAATTTTTTTAATTATTTAAGCCAGACTCCTGTAAATTAGGATTTAAAATTTAATGAAATGTTGCTACTTGATTCCGAACTATTTAAATGTAATTACGTCACGGTCTGCAGAGCTAACTTATAGTAACTTAAAGAAAAAGCCAAAATTCCTACACGGCCTCGCTCTCTAGTTTAGCAGTGGTTTCGAAAATATTTTTGTAACGCAAATTAATACGTATATCAAAAATTCCTTCGGCAGTTTTAACACTTATATATCAACGTTTGTATACGAATTTTTCTGTTGAAATACACTAAACTGATTTTTTAGATATATGCCCCCGAAGTAGTACACATTTTGTTGCGAAAATAAGTCAAAATGAAGCAAAATAATTTTTTGCTCGCAAACGGTAAATTATTTTAAAAAACGCTCTGGCAAAATTGTGTATCATATGACAGTACATTGTCTCAAATTTTTTTCAAAGCATTTTGTTAAAAAATATTTGAGTTATTTGCAATTGTTTGAAATAAACGAGAGATCATGACCTTAAGAGAACGTCATGACGTACGACACATTAAAAAAGTGTATCGTACCCGATTTATTGCTGTATCGTGTGGGGATCGTAACGTTTATGCAAATCAATTACTTTTAAAAACCTGACTTTTGAAGATAGCATGCTTTAGAGGAACAACACTGATACCTGCACTGCACTATTGTTTTTCTTTTCAATGTATTATCTCACGACGTTATTCGTATTTGGTTTATTATTAGCATGACGAACACTATACCATTTAAATATGTTTCAGCTGCCTGGGACCTACCATTTTTGTCCACAACTGCTACGATACGCAGAATGCTAACAACAAACTGATCTGCGACATTGACAGTATTGTACTGGTTTACAGTGAATGTCCACCATCTTCTGTACGCTGCATACATAACATGGATGTTCGTAGTATTACCTATGCTCTAGGCTCTGTATGTCTCAGATGTGTTTTGAGCGTAAACGGCATGCCCTAGATAGTTGTAACAACAGGACCTTTTTGTTACACAGGTCTCATTTCTCAGTAAACTATCTTCAAATGTTCAAAAATCCTGACGGTAAAATAGTTGTATGCAATTATAGGGTAGTCACCCCTTTTATTTACATAAGGGTGGAAAGTATCAAGTTGTATGAGCTATTGGTTTGAATGTTGCAACAATCTTAATAAATGCTGAAAATATAGTTTTTTTATGTAGGTCTAATTTAGTTTCCTATTTTTTGGGAAAATACAATTATAAATTTTGATACTCCCTTAATTTTAAGTTGAAGCGAAAAATGCGAACTATAATTTCTGTTTTTTCATAACGAATCACCTGCCGGAATTTGTCGGTGTTGTTCAATAACGCCGTATATGTATATATATACATTTCTTTATTTATTTACTTATTTATTTATGCATAAATTATACAGTATACATAAAATTTAGAGATGTTAGACTAATGCGTTTGCCCGGCGGCCGTGAAAGTTCTAAGCAAAGTCCAATCCACCTTTCTATCGTGGTTTAACACAAATCCCGTGAAAAGTTATTTAGATATGATAGACTGAAAAACCCGTTTTAACCATTTATAAGAGATCCGAAATAATCTTTCTAATTAACGTGATGTTTTGAAATTACCATTCCTATTTCGTTTGAAGAGTTTGTTCTTTTCGTAAATGCACACATTACAAACACGTTTAGAAATTTCTTAGAAACAAGAGTTTTCTGCTAGCACGCTGCAAAGTGGTTTACAAGGCAGGCAGGTAACGTACTAAGCTAGGTGAATGTTTATCAAACCTCGGGACGCCTTAACCTACGCGTAGTACACACTGGGCGAATATGTCTGTATAGCCCCTCCCTAAAACTTCTGCACAAAGCCGTCGCGGAATTTTGTGGCCGCCCGTGTGTGGCAGTAGCCCTGGCTTGATTCATATCTGCCGGGGGATGTTATGAATGGACGAAGCGACTGACCCTCGTTGGCCGCAGGGCGACCTCCCTCGAAGGCGAATGATCGCACGACGGTGGGAGCCGGGGGAGGGTGAAGTGTGACGTGTGCGGGATGCTGCTGGTGACGTCCCACCGCTGGACCAGCCACTAAATCTCCTCCCTCGCAGCTTCCGACGCCGGAGAGACTTCAGTGGGGAAAGGGCAGAGGAGCCCGAAGAAAGAATGGAGTGCGCACGGATAAATCATCGCGACAACAGGCCGGCTCGCTTCCATCCCCCCCCAACAATTTTTTCCTCCAGAAAAGACATGCCATGACGGCGTCCTCCCGTCCATTCTTTGTCTCCCCATCTCTCCTCGTAGCATGGCCCTTTTATTCTTTCGACCCCTGCGCTCCTCGACGACTCCTCAACTTTTATTTTACATATAAGACCCGGGTGGGTGATATATCTGACCGACCATTGTCGTGGATTCTTCCTTGTGCCTGTATCGCCGTTGTAAACGTCACTTCCATTCCAGAGATAACTCTGTGTTTGCATTCACTCCGGGCACAATTTTTTTTCTCCTTACTTCTTCTATTCAGACTTCCGCGTTTTGTCCACCGAGAAGAATTCTGAACCCTCTTGCATATCTGCCAGTATTTTATGGAGAAATTTTATGAACTTCTTTATTTGTTGTCGGGGTAGAAGGCGTCTCGGCAGATTACAAGATACTGCTGAAAAGTCTGGATGTATAAATCCATTCCGAATGATTTATTTTTACTGAGATTTCAGTTGTAAAGCCAATTTTCAGGATCTGCCAAACTGTGTTCTGAACAAGCATGCGGTGAAATATGACAACTGTTGTAGGACCGCGTAAACTAAACATGCTAGGGTAAGGTATTTGAAAGAACTGCGCAATGGAGGTGCATGACTAACTTCAATAACAGAAATACGTTAAACATTTAAATTGTGATATCATATTTGTTACATTGGTCTTTTAAGGCCTCGCTCTTTAGTTTTGCAGTGGTTTCGAAAATATTTTTTTCAACACAAATTTAACACACATACAAAAAATTCATTATTACAGTTTTAACACTTGCACATCATCGTTTATATATGAATTTTCCTGTCGCAATACACCAAACGGATTTTTACGATTTTGGCCCCTGAAATATCACATATTTTGTTGTCAGAATATGCCATAATGAAGCAAAATATTTTTTTGCTAAGAAACTGAACATAATTAAAAAAAACGCTCTGGCAAAACTGTGTATCGCATGACTATACACTGTCTCAAATTTTTTCAAAGCACTTGGTTAAATATTCGCGTAAATTTCAGTTGTTTGAAATAAATGAAAGATAATGGCCTTAATACCGGAACTACGCATGCCTGCACTCTGTTGGTAACCAAGTTAACTCGGGGTACATATCCTTCCAAATTTTGTGAAACCCTCAAAGTGGTTTATCACGATTTATAGTCAGTTTACCATAATCTCCACATATCCATTCGATCGCTTCGCATTAAGTGTGGCGACTATTGCGTATCGACTGGATTTCTACCAGATCAGCGATTAAGAAATGTTACCACCTTACAGAAATATTAGAACTAATTTCCCAAATATTTATGGTGGTTGCTTAGATTGGGAGTGTTTTACACGTCAAAGGCGCAGAAGCGAGGAAGCAATAAGATCGATTCAAGTACGCCTCTAGGCTCAATGACTGAACTGGCAAGCAGTCTTTCCGTCGATAACAGGTTTCTGTGAGATATTAACTGGTGATTCTATGACTCTTCATTCTAAGATGTAGTATTAAAAATGCTGAGTTCTGGAAAAAATTGATTAGTAGCCAACATAAATCCTGAGACATTCGTGATTGAATATGGAACAAAAGTACTCACGTTAATTCTAACATTAAAGGTTTGAAACATTCTCAGGATAGTCCATGTCCCTTCAAATTCATGGCGTTTAACAAGAAAAAAAATATTTTGGATATTATTTTTATTTTCTTCACCTGCAGAAACTTGACTGTCTAGACTATTTGTACCTGACTTGAGCATCATGATAAACACCTAAAATATGGATATTTGTCTAAATATCACAGATTTGGTAGGCATGAGAAATTTTTCATTCTAGAATACTCTTTTAGAGTTGAAACACAGTTATTGGAAAAAATTTTTTACTCATCTACGGAATATTTTTATTAATAATATTCAATATTTTCTCCTATGACAGAGAGTAGTAATACAATTTCCAACAAATACCCTTAACAATAAAGTTCTTGTGTAAGATTTTTACTACCTACTCAACAAGGCACAACAAATTTGGCAGAAGAAGTTTTTGATATCTGATTAATCTGAGATTTTGTACATACGTGTTGTGTACCGGCAGGACGCACGAATTTCGCGAAAAAAAATATTCTGCAAACTTACCTAATCTGCAGACCTCCTTTGGTTATTGGCCGTGTTTCTGAGAAAAAAATTTTTCGACTTGGATGATCAAAATAAGAATGATATAAACATACCCGACAAGACGCATAACAACTGTAATCATCAACTCACTGAAGTGGACATCAGCTAAAATATTTCGAAGTACAGACAGGCATTAAATCTTTTCGCGAAAATCAGGTATCCTTATGAGTTCAGAAAACAATAAACCTACCTTGACAACACCGCGTGGAAGAGATTCTATGATTGTGTTTTGTGCGTTTTTCACTGTGTGTTCATTAATGCCGAGTTCGCTATTTACCACATGAACAGAGTCTGTTAGAGAAAACATTTTTTAATGAATGCTTGAATTAATGGCTGTGTAAATTATTGCATTTTTCAGTTATAACTGTTATCGTATTACTGTGTAATCTCGTCTCTGGTTTTGTATTACGCCTGTCACTTATGATTCTATTTATTGTTTAAACTATACTTTTTACTGTTACTGTGTCATTGGTTAAAATGTGAATACTAAGCTCAAATGTGGAAGTTATTGCTGACAATGGTTAAGTAATCTTAATCATTAAGATTTGCAAACGTATTTTCCTGTTGTATTGCTAACACCGATTGAATGTAGACTGTTTTATATGTGTGTATTAATTATTTGTTTATGTAGTGTTTTGTTTGATTTGTAGCACAGTAAATGACGTTAATTATTTTTAGTGCTTCTGTCGAACATGTTAACTTACACTTTGCCCTCTAAATCCGAATTAGTGAATATTCACTGATTCACGCTTGATGGATGGAGCAGTTTCTACAAATTGAATCAATGAAAAACCACAGTGAAATCGGTGACTATTCACAGATTCCGGTAAAGAGTGCCAACATTCCAAATGTAAATTAGTGAATGGCGACAGATATTCCAGTAATTATTCACGGATTCAATGAGTGAAAACTGTTCTTTGAAAACAACTGAAAAAAACTGAGAATATTCACTCATTCATTTGTGAGATGTTGGCACTCTTAAAAGAAACCAGTGAACATTCACTAATTAAACAGTGACTATTTTTACTGATTCAAATTGTTGAAACTGCTCCAGCCATCTGCGTGAATCAGTGAATATTCACTAATTCAGATATACGGCCAAACACTAAAGTGTTTTGTGCTTTATTTCCACATTTATTTTGTACAAATCATTTAAAGTTAAAGAAAATTTGCTATTTTCGGTAAAAATTTAGTAATATTTTTAAAATACAAAATAAAGTTCAATACAGTTTTTATACAGATCTTTAAGTATTCCTTGACGCTGTTCTTCAGTGTGAATTATTACTTATCGCCTTATAGGTAAGTCAGTTGGTTTTACTTTCTAGCATAAAACCATATTATGCATATTTGGTGTTTGACATTCCGTTATACGAAAAACTACGAAAGTTAAAAAATCTTCATTTAAGTAAAAAAGATTTTCAGAGTGTGAATACATAACAAACTAGTTAGTTCGCATTTTCACAATTTTCCTCTCATAATTTCATAAAAGCAAAAATAAATAAATAAAATAATTCAATGCGACCAGTCATATACATTTCCTATTGGCCTGACCGCCGGCTAACAGGGCAGCCACCTAATGCTCATTGGCGGTAGGCGTTTCCGCCATGTTGCTGGCCAGGAAGCCGTTTTGCTGGCGTGTGTGACTTATTTTGCCGTCCATGGCTATTTCACTTCTGTATTCCTAAAAATTCTGTGTTTTAAGAGTTAAGCGAATCTGGCGCGTAGCGTGGAATGAAAGTATTTTATTCTTGTAAAACTATTAAAAACTTTTCCAATGCATTTGTGTACGTAAGAAGACAGGTAATTAAAAACGTGACTGTCAAGCTCCTGAAAAGTGGTAAAATGACTTATTTTACGTTGCTGTAGCTCAGGAAATATCAACCGTAATCGTAAAAGAAAATCATATAAACCTGCATCGCACCTGACTACATATCTTCCACAAGTTAAATAAACGGGTCATCGCTTGAAGTCTCGTTGAGAAACACATTTTACGAAAACACTGTACGCTGGTTTGGTGCTCCCCGAGCCTAGAGACACGTAGAGGTGTTTGACGGACGTGTTGTATTTGACTATCACTTTTTGTGCCTCAAACGTAATATATATATATAGCTAACGTCCACTAACTCTCTTAACGTGAATAGCTTAAGGATGTTCAAGTGGTGAAAAACCATAATTTTATATTTGCATGAAACTCTGTTAGTTTTGAAGACGTTACTTATGGGTAGAGCCAGTGATTTTTGGTGAAAAGAATTCTGCAACAATTTGTTTCAATGGCTTATGTGAACACCTGTTTCTCTGCTTCATGGTCAATGATTGGAAGTTTTTATCTTCCGGAGTCTCGGGGTCCTACCCGCATATCACGGACGTGTGGTGTCGCGGTAACATTGTTCTCGTGTTGGTACAGTCAAATGCGCCACACCTCTGCCCTATTATACTCTGCCAATAACCACGAACCAGAGTTGCAGGTGTGTATGTAAGACATTGAAACAATTTGTTGCAGAATTCTTGTCACCAAAAATCACTGGCTCTACTTATGAGTATACTTTCCTCTTACAAAAAATTTTTAGCTGAGCCAGTTTTCCCATAGTAAGTAACACTTCAAAATAAAAATTTGCATGTTATTAGTTCATACACCCACTGAAAAACAACCAACTTAATTAAACTAAAAAATTCACAGTGAAAGTACATGTCACGAGCAAGGGCTTTACATAGGGCCTATATAAAAATCCAATACAAAATATTTTTGTATTAAAACAAATTCTTAAAAGTAGCAAACAATTTTCAAATTTCAGAAAATTTTTAAAAATACAAAACATTGTTTGAATGGGTTTTTAAATACTTAAAGCCCTAGCAAGTGACATGTACTTTCACTGTGGATTATTTCGTTTCATTATGTTGTTTGGTTTTCAGGGGATGTATGAACTAAAAACATGCACATTTTTTCTTTGAGATGACATCATGGAAAAACTTGCAGAGCTAACATCTACAAAATTAACACTGATTTTTGCAAACACAAAATTATGATTTTTCCTCACTTGAACACCCTTAAAGCACCGTTGATGCCCTAGGGGGTGGCCACCCCTGGCCCTGAAGACATGTCTTGTCCCTCCCCTGACTCCTACAATACCCCTCCACCGCTCCCCATGCCAGTGGTGCATCAGCCAGCAGCCAGAACGCCCTTCTCCGATGTCGGCGGCAATCGGAACCCGCTAACGAGAGCTAATTGAACTGGCGGTAATGACGTAATTACATAACGTAACGCGAACGTTCGGCCCTTTGACGTGCCGCTCCGCGAGAAACGAAACACTACCGCACCCCTCCCCCCCTTACACCCCTAATCATCCTCCGCACACCTCCCCTGACACACCGCTACATCTGAAATAAGAGGCATCATCATATGTGTGTGTGTGTGTGGGAGGGGTGGGGAGTTCTTCCTCCCCTCCCCTATATTTCCGATATCCACCCTTCCCCTTAACCTACTCATGTTGACATGGGCACGGTCTGGTTTCAATGCGACATCCACGTCATCATTAGTTAACATTACCATCCAAACAAAAATAAATCGTAATTTTTCTTTCCATATGTAGCTGGGATTTTGTTATAATTAATGGTAGCCTGTGCGTTCGAGTTGCTTTGACGTTCTGTCGACTCCGCTGCAACGGCCTCAAGTGCAAACGTGAACGACATAACTCATTATTAAACGTCACTGTATAAAGGTCACTTCACCCCACTTACTCATTAATAGGGACAGGAAAATTTCGCGAATTCAATGACTGACCAGCATGTTATATCCACTATCCTATACATACCCGTCTAATCCATTGTTAGGGACCCCTGTTTTTCGCGAAAAGAATTTTGCCGCACTTTTTTTTTCGGAGCATTGCGTGCACGTCTGCAGTTCTTCTTCGTGGTCAGTGATTGGATATTTTAACTCTCGCGGGCCATGGTATTCTACTGGCAAATCACAGACGTGTGGTGTTGCAGGAACGTTATTGTAATTGGCTTAGTCAAACAAGATACGGCTCTTCACATAGACACGCTGCCTATAACCATGAAGCACAACTGCGGTTGTGCACGTAAGGCACTGAAACAAACTGGGACAGAATTCTTTACGCGAAAAAAAAAAAAAAAGGGTCCCTTCCAATACGTGTGAACGTGTCGTGTTAAGAGCTTTGGTGCACGGACAAAAAATGTTTAAAATGATACTGGTACGTGAGGGAGCAGCCACTAAGATCACTTGCTTGAAGTTATGTGTTCTGACAACAAAATTGGCAGTTGAAACTGCATCCGTGAGGCATTTGCAAGTATTTTAAAAGTTCGCGATACCTTCATAACGGTAGCAACAGAGCACGTTCCCTATGCTATAACATATGCTATAACATAATTAATAAATAGGCCTACATGTCACTGGCTAGGGTTTTACGTATATAAAAACCCATTCAAACATTGTTTTATATTTTTCAAAAAAATGTCCTAAATTTGGAAATTTTTTTGCTACTTTTAGAATTTTTTTTAAGTACACATATTTTTTTATATTGATTTTTATGCACTAAAATCGCTAGCCTGTGACATTTACTTTCACTGTGAATTATTTCGTTTCATTATATTGATTGGTTTTCGGGGTGGGAGGGGTAGGTGTATGAACTAAAAACATCCAAATTTTGACATTCAAATACTTCTAAGGGAAAACTGGCTGAGCTATTTTTTGTAAGAGGATAATATAGCCTACTTCCAAGTAACTTCTGCAATACAAACTCAGCCCTTAAGGACGCCGGTTATCTAAGAGACTCGGCGTGAGCAAGGAAAGAGATTAACGGCGCGGTTCACCGCAGTTTTCAACGTCTTCATTTATTTTTTTTTTTCCTTATTTTAGACATAAATTGTGATTAAATCTTTCTCTTAGGAAATTTTTGTGTCTCTCATAGTTTTTTGCGTAATGAGTCGTAAACGTCAAAATTTGCACTTTACGGTTTTAAGTACGCCACTAAAACCAACTGACATACCAAACCGACAAAATTCACAGTGTATAACAATGTTGTCAGCTACGATTTGACATATTTAAAAGCAAAAACTAAAATACTTTTTAATAAAAAATGCAGAATTTTGAAATGAAAATTAAAAGAAAATCAACAATTTGTTATAAATACAAAAAATATATATTTTTTTTTGTTTTTAAATATGTCAACGCAAGAACTATGAGCGATATAAAATATTCCTAAGAGGAAGATTTAATCACAATTTATGCCTAAAATAAGAAAAAAATATCTGGTTCATACATAAAAATAAAAAAGACGTTGAAAACTGAGGAAAACCGCGCCCTTAAGGTTGTTCACGAGGCAAAAATTCTAAATTTTATATTTGCTTGACATAGTATTAGTTTTATAGAAGTTACTTGAGACTACATTTTCCACTTGTAGAAATTTTTACCTCCCACAGTTTTCCCACAGCGGCATGCCAAAGTCAGAATTTGCAAGTTACATGAACATAGGTCCAAGTGACTTGCTCGAATGAAATAATTTACACTGAAATTAGATATAATGGGCAATATGCAAAAATATTTAAAAAAACACTCAACAAAGTCATTTTGTCTTTTTTAAAATTGCCATAAATAAGGCAAATTTTCATGATTTTCGGATTGTTTTAAAAAGTACAAAGGAATTCCATTCTATGTTTTTAAATCTTTTAGCATAGTGCCCATTATATATAATTTCAGTGTAAATTATTTCATTCGAGTCAGTCACTTGGTTTTTGTTAAACATATGTTCCTGTAACTTGCAAATTCTGACTTTGGCATGTCGCTGTGGGAAAACTATGAGAGCTAAAAAATTTTTACAAGTGGAAAATTTAGTCACAAGTAACTTCTATAAAACTAACACTATGTCAAGCAAGTATAAAATTTTTGATTTTTGCCACGTAAACGCCCTTAAGGTAGCTGCCTAGGTGAACGTATGCTGCGTGTATGAGGTCTAGGAGTGCGGAAGCGATAAGGACGACACAGCACTCTAACCTCTAGGTACAAGTCACTGAACTGCTATGCAGTCTTCTCGCCTACAAGTCGCCTCTATTACACGTTCAGTAGTAACTCTATCATTTTATTACGTAAAAGTAAAGGTGCATTTTAAAAAACCTATATATTTTAAAAGATTGTACGTCAAGATTTTAATACCTAAAAAGGACCACAAAAACACCCATGGTCGCCATTTTCGTCAGCATAAAAATGAACTTTAATGATAAACAAACAAATATTTCTCAGTTAAGGCCATGATCTTCCATTTATTTCAAACAATTGCAAATAATTCAAATATTATTTTTAACAAATGCTTTGAAAAAATTTGAGACTGCGTACAGTCATTCGATGCACAATTTTGCCAGAGCATTTATTGAAAGTAATATGTCGTTTGCTAGCAAAAAAAATATTTTGCTTCATTTTGGCTTATTTTGACAACAAAATGTGTGATATTTAAGGAGCAAATATCTAAAAATGTATTTTGTGTGCTGCAACAAAAAAATTTAGAGGCAAACGATAATATATACGTGTTAAAACGGTAGGAATTAATTTTTTATATATGTATTAATTTATGTTTAAATTAATATTTTCGAAACCCCCTGCAAAATTAAAGCGCATAGCCTTAAATAAATTCCTGAATATTATTTGAGTATTGAAAGAATGTACTGTATTTTGCATGTGCTTACAAAAGTTGTTTACGAGAAAACTATTTTACCTGACTTACGACCTCATTTCACGAAGGGAACAAGTACTTAGGGGCTCAAGGGCAAGTTCACAACTGAAGTCAAACACAGCTCCGGTTTACGGTATCTGTACCCAGAACATCGCTTAAACGCGGAAGGCGTGCCCAAACATATCCCCATATCGGCTCGGGAATACAAGGGAAGGCGGGCGGTTTCCAAAGTAAATGAGTTCTCCAGGCCATTAATGATGCTCTTCCAGTCCTCTTGGGGGAAGGAGAGGGGTTGGTCGAGGGGTGCGGCGCCACAGGACCCAGGCCGTAAAAACCACCCCTACCTCCCGAGCCGCACCCCTGACAAGCGTGAAAAACGACGCACCATCTCCCGCACACTAGTGTACAAGTAGCGGTCAAGTGCTCCTGTGATCTTCGTTTCCACATGAGGATACACATGCTGGTTGTTGCTATCATCCGTCATTTTACTATAGTCATTCCTTTAAACATAAACGAGAGCAGATATCGTAATAAGTATTGTCTACCAGTTTTGTTGAAAGTCGTGTTTACCATGCAGTCTAATTATCCCCTAGACAAAAAAAATATCTGGTTCCAGCTAGTTAGCTGATAAACAAAAATTTCGTTAGTTAAAGGCGTCTAAGTGGGGTTGCATTAAATAGGGTAAGTTTTTTTTAGATGTTACTTGGAAGTTTATTTTCCTCTTACAGAAAATAATATTCTCTGCCAGTTTGCCCATAGTTGCACTTCAAAGTCAAAATTTGTACTTTTTTAGTTCTTATAAGCCACAAAAACCAATGCACATAAATAAATTTAAAAAAAAAAAATCACACTGAAACTACATTTAAAAAATTAATAAAAGAGCTAAAAAAATTCTAAATTTCAGAAATCTTTTAAATCACAAAAATATTTTGTAACTGATTTTATAATATCGCTGCTATAGAACCACGTTGTTCTAACTCCATATTTAGAACATTTACAGGAGAGCCATTACAAGTTTGCGGAACATAAGTCTTATTTCGCAATTAAAATATTAACGCACGCTATAAATAGTGTTCATGTAATATCATATTGGGACCTTGTTATCAAAGTTTCAAATACTATAATACTAAATGAATAGAATAAATAACAGTTAATGTATACCTTTGCAATGGAGATAGAACAAAAAGTAGAACATGCTGGTTCTATACCTTCTGAGTTGGATATTTCTATTTCCTCTGTACTGTAATGTAAAATGAATGGAGTTAGTACAGACTAGCCACAAATCTAAAAAAAAAAAAAATAATAATGGAGTTGGAACAACATGGTTCTATAGCAGCGACATTTCAAGCAGTAGCCCGTGACGTGTAGCTTCAGTGTGAATTTTTTTATTTATTTCTGTTGATTAGTTTTTGTAGCTTATTAGAATTAAAAACATGCAGATTTTGACTTTGAAGTGACACTATGGGAAAACTGGCTAAGCTATTTTTTTAAAGAGGAAAATGTACTCCCAAATTACGTCTACAAAAATAACACTATTTCAAGTAAATAAAAAATTACGATTTTTCCACACGTGAATACCCTTAAATGCTTAGCTAAAAACATAAGTGTTTTTGTCTTGTGGGAAGATTAACGTGGTGTTGTAACGTGTAACGAGAATGATTTTATTTTTTCACTCGAAGTTGCTAAAGACATGCCCAATATGTTTATATATTAAAGAAACATACACTTATAAACATGTTTCTGTCTTTAAAGTATGTGGCCTGGCTATTAATACAGCCACGATTTTTGTCGCGAGAAGCACATCGGCAGCTCTTCTTCATGGTTATCGACACTGTGTCTTTGTTCAGACACGTCTCTCATTTTACTGCTCCGATCAGAATAAGGTTATTGTGACACCATATGCCTGTGATTAGGCAGTAGAACCTTGAGATAAGTGAGAGTAAAAACATTAAGTCACTGATTATGATGCAGAGCTGCAGATATGCTGATAAGGCACCAAGACTAAATGGTGCAAAAAATCTTTTCGCTACAAAATCGCGGTTCTACCTGTTAGAAACAAGTATTTCAAATATTAGAGCCCTTAAAAAATAGCAAAAGAAATTTGTTCTTCAGATTGTTGTAAATTGAAAAATACTAACGTTATTCGTTAAAACCATTTATGGTAGTTTTATAGCAATTTAAATAATATGATTTATTTAGAACGTTCTAATATCGATATCGTAAAATCACTAAACTATTTTGACACTTTTATACATGCATATGTTTCGTAATCTATCATAGCATGTGCGTTTTTTATTGTGTACCGAATATATAATAAATGTTATTACTTATTGTAATATTGAGGTTTTTGTACATGGTTAAGTGTAAGAGAAGACACCGTGCTTTAACTTCGCCATTCTAAAAGACATACATACATTAAGAAAATCATTTTTATGAATGAACTGCGTATTAAGTTTCAAAAGAGTCTACATACATTTGTAAACTATATGACTTCACACACTCTCAGTTTTTTCAGTACATTCTGTTAATAATTATTTGAGCTCTTTGCACCAATGAGAGAAAAAACTATGGAGCTTGAATCTTTCGTTTGATTTTACGCTGTATTTTCGAAAATAAAAAATGAAAGATTCAGATCTTTAAAAAAAACTGCAGAAAAAATAATAGTGCGAAAACTTTGCGCGCTGACATAGTGCTCGTGCATTAGTACGGAACTACTCTTTATGCCGGTATTATTGTCACGTCAGACGATATCCTTAATTAATTGGAGGATAGGAAATAATCAGGCAAATACTCCAAACCTGCCACTTGGACGATCTTGTAGCTAATCATGCCTCTGAATTTTTACGCGAAACAACTCAAGTTCTTCCCAAATCATGATCCACAAAAAGAACACACACTTCAGTCTAGGCTGTTATAAGTTTTGAAATGTAGTTCGCTTGTTAGAAATGTGATATTAAGGCCCTTCAAAATGTTAATAAACGGCTTCTTTAGAATGCTGTATGAGCACCACTCGGATCCGGGAAAAAAACTACAAGCATGCATTTGGTGTTGCTGCAAACTATCTTCAAATAAAATTGTACTGCCTCAATTTAAAATTCCGTAGGAGTAAAACTAGTACGAAAAAACAGCTGGCTAATTTAGCTCACCATGACTAGAGACAATTCTGTTCTCGTCGATGGTGATAATCCGACCCTTATAGCTACCTTGTCTCCGCCCCACAAACGCGGAAACTTACATCCTGTGCATTCCTGGAGTGCGCATGGAAGGCAACGAAAGGAAGGAGCTATAATGATGAAACTGAATAACTCATCAAATGGTTCATCGCCACATCGCCATAAAGGGCGTTGGACCCGTATTTTTTATATTTACGCCTAACACTGTTCAACTTTTACACATAAGATAACATGTAATTTGCCCAAATAAAAAATGTGTCTGTTAGATTTTGAATAACCACTCTTCGAAGTCACAAAATGGCCGTTGCGGTGAAGCAAAAAATTATAAATCTAATTAACTTGCAGAAACATCATAACAGTACTAAATGCAATGAGCTATTCGAGACACTTTTGCAATTAGAAAGGGATACATTTTTGTATTTTTTTTAATTGATGAAAATGAGTAAATCTTTGCCTAAGTTTAAGTTTTGGCTGTTACTGAATACTTAAAAACTAACGTTTGCCAAACATGTCTTAAATCGCATTGATACACTGATTTTAAGTTCCTGTAATTTTGATTTAATATTTAGCTATTATTTTTTTAATTAAATTATTATTAATTTTCTCTACACCGCAACAGCCATTTTGCTACTTACATGGGTGGTTATGCACAATCTACATGCCTTTTTTTTTTTTAAGTTGAACAGTGTTTGGCACAAATACAAAAAAAAATTATTTTTATGACCCCAACGCTCTTATTGTTCAAGTTTTCTGTTTAGACAGGTTTCAATATGCAGAACTTCAGGCGATGATCATATAATTTAAATAGTGGAATATTATCTGCAGTGAAGTGCATTGTACTGATGCATGTATCTAGATTGTACATTTCGAATTATGGCATTCTTAAAGGTCAGTTATTGTCTGTTTTGAGGCACACAAATATTTTTAATGTGTTGAAATGTTTTAACTTGTGGAGACGTAGTCTTTACTGTGTACACTTTTTGGAGATATGAATTGTGCGTTAAATATTTTTATCATCAAAGGAACACTCACAACTCGATGCAACACATTTCAATCTCTCGCCCTCTTCTATCCTACATGGAGAATAATTATAATAGTAAATCGTCGTTATTTGGCGAAATTAGGGAATTTTACCTTCTCTTATACTGAACATTCAACAACACAAAACTTGGAATTTATGCAAATTAAAATTTGTCAATACTCAAGCCCGGTTCACACTACACATAATTCACCACCGAATTTCGTGCCTAATTCAGTACAAATAGCACTGCGACAGTGTGTGCCGTAACTACGCTGGTTGCACACAAAATTCCGTACTTAGAGCCCGTCCTATTTTTCGTCGTAGTGTATGGTTACGCGCATGCGCATTGCACAGTTTCAGTCACCGCGCCTGCGACGTACGCAAGTAGGGTTGCCGACATGCTTTGAATAGAAACAAAATTCTTGTGTACTACTGAACACACAGCAGTCGGATGTTTCAAAACCTAAATAATACAAGATAGTTTCACTTATTTGACAACTGTATGCAAGTCTTGTTATGAAATAGTTTTCAGCAATTTTACTGTTGTAATTTATAGAACATGATAACCAACATAAAAAATATATTTTCTCCTTTACGTATTGAAACATGTAAGTAAACAGTGATAGTGAGTACACAAGGCAGACGTTTTGCTACAGAATTCTGTTAAGAAATCTCAGTCAACGTTTATGAACAGAATTAAGTAAGGAATTGAGTAGAGAATTAAGGAGATAATGATTGGGTTATATACTAAACTAATTTTGGAAACAAAACATAAAGCACAAAAAAATATATGACCCTTCATACCATTTACGGCCAGACTCTCAAAACACTAGACGAGTAAATTAAACCGGTTGGACAGAAACACTTGACTAATTAATGAGTGTCAAATACTAGGCTATAAATCAAGCAAAACCCTACATAAACTATTTATGAAAACACTTATAAACATGAAAATATTAACAGTCTACGTTCAGTCGGTGTTTGCAGTATAATAACAGGGATATGTTGGTGGAAAATAACCTGGAACTGTTTTGAAGAATATTAAGTAACGACACCCAGCGATGATACTTAAATTTTTCGAAACATTTTTACGTCTGCATAAAGACACGTAGTTACGCACGTGTTAGTTTATTAATAAATATCTTGCAAGAAATAGTCAACCTGTTAATGTAACTTGGGCTGTGAATAACAGTTAATATTCGCATAATTAAAAAAATAAATAAAATGCTGCAACTAAGTAATTATATTCTGCCTCAAAATAATGAAACTAAACAAATAAAGGTTAGTTAATAAAGATTGCCACTTCAAAAATACACCACATGGACCGATAAAGCACACCTTTAATAAATGTTACATAAATTAAAAAGAAACTACAGTGTTAACCTTATTTTATAAACCGCAAAATACCCTTGTTATTATGTGGTCTAAGTCACTCAAATACGGTGTCATTTTTTTGTGAGATTTCAGGTAAACATAACTTGCAACACTATTTATATGAACTGTTATCCTTCTTTTTTTATGAAAATATAGTAGGTTTTATTTGTGATTCGAGAGCTTAAAAGCATATTGTTGGCGCAAAAATGGAAATTAAAAGAAAACATTAAATTCTAATTTGAACTTCCGAAAATTAGGCTGCCTTTCGCTGAGTCTGACGCAAGTGACTAAGGGCAAATTTAGAAACACAGTTACTTTATGGATTAATATGTAATATTTTCCTTTGCACTTAACATTGTAATTTACCTCGATTACGAAAAATCTATCCTGCTGTTTTTATTCTGCTTACTGCAATTCAGTGTTATGTATAGGGCCTATTACATGAAACTCTTCTCACTAAAAATTGTTTGTTATTTTTGTCATGTAAGTAGTCACATATAAGTATAATAAATGAGCCATTTAGAGGAATATATTATTTAAAGTACTCAAATAAAAACAAAAATAAAATTTTACTAAAAGCATTTGTGCACTATCAGAAATAGCTGTGACATTTTACAAGTAACTATTCAGATTGTGTTCTAAAATTGATAAGGAGACAAAAAAAGCAAATTAACACACATTTTAATAAATATTGTTTCTTTCAGTAATCTAGCAATTACGAAAGCAGCCACATTTAAAATTAAAATTTCGGCAACGGGTTAAGATGTAAACAAGTCATCTACAAGTATTTGGTAAACTGTCACATTGAAAGCAATTTTGAAATTATTTGAATAATTTTTATATTGCACCCATTTCAAGAACCAAGATAAATACGTAAATGCGGTATGCAAACTGTAGTTTACAACATCTGTAACATAATTGCATTTTCTTCTCGTAGCTAGTCTGATTTACACGCTGAAGACATTGCATGTACAAATATATCCATAAACAATACATATATATATATATCCATAAACAATATAAATTTAGTTGTAATGTAGGCCACACTGGCTATTTTAAAACCCGAAGCCGCATCCCGCTAACAAAAAATTAGGTCTACACAACTTCACCGACAAAAGAAACGAAGAATGCTTCAGCACGTCGATTCTCTTTGTACCAATTTGCAACATTTCCCCAGACTTTTTTTTGTAAGATAAATCTCGTTTCTTGTTAGAAGGTTTAGTGCAGTTCGGACATTTACAAGCCATTACGGCCCATTCCTTAGAAAGTCACTGATGCGTTTACGTGAAAAAGGCCTTTTGATGTGGCCGTCTTCACAACGCCGCCCGTCTGACATCTGACACAGGTCGCAGCAAGGGCGTTCCACACAAACGTTACCCAGTACAAAACTCTTCGGCAGAATGTGAAAGGTGTTTCACAACAAACTGAGCACTTTTAAATTAAACCTTTTCTATAAGAATGTATTTATTTGTGGACTTACACCATTGCTCAAGTTTTGTTGACCAAACTTGTGCTAAATCAAAAAGTACAAAAAACAGGGTGGGGAACAGAAAAAAGCAATCCCAGAGGAATCCGTTCAATTTTTTTTTTTTTTTTAAATATTTAAGATAAAGAATTCTAAGATAGAATTCAGTCAGATTTCGACAACATCCAGACACAAGAGACGGACATAAACTAAACCAGATTCCCAATATGAAAAAAGATGGAATTGGAGAAAATAATACAACAGTGGACGGCAAACATTTTACACCCAATTTCGTTCGCGTGGTTTTCAATTTAGTACAAATATTTTTTTGTGCCCCGGCCTGCCCCCCTGTCCTGTATCCCACCACAGTCCTCGGTTATCTACGATATTTATTTAATAAGACATGAATTGAATGGTGTCATGCAGAAGGTATCCAAACCACAAACGTAAAGAACAGGCAAAAATCAAGCTCATAAATTATTCAACATTCAAACTTCAGTACCTATCCAACCAAAGTCAAACAGAGTTAAAGTATTAGAAAATAAGAATATATTAATTAACGAAATAATTAAACTTGTTTTAACAATTTTTTATGTTCTATTTTCTCAAATGAGGGACGGTCTCTTTCTGCGTAACACTACTCAATTATAAAATTACGTTGTAATCGACGTGTAAGGTATTAAAATAAAATATTGGCTAAGTTTCTCGGAAGACAATTTTCGTTTGAACTGACATTTTGATAAGTAATTTTAACACATATTCCTCATTTCAACTCAGAAGCGGTAAGCATGGTAGCCAGGGCCCTTAATTATAAATAATCACCAGCTTAATTGTAAATAAGTATCAGCGTAATTACAGACAGTTATCTACAGCTTTTCAAGGATAGGCCCCTACATTAAAAATTTGCTACTCAGAGAACATGAGTCTACCATTGAATTACTCATTTTATTATTCGTATATTGTATGAAAGGAAATGTACTTCTTAGTATATTCCTTTTTACTTTTAACGGCCTAGTCCATTCATTTTTTAAAGTACTTCTCACGCATGAAAAATAGTAGACACAAATGAGGAACCAAAATGCAAAACATTACATTTAAAAAAAAATCCGAACATTAGTTTCCTGAATAAACTAATTGTGTTTACACATTGGCATACACTCAGATTCAATAAACTAAGTGCAAATCCTATTGGTGAGTCATGATTCTTCTAAGTATTATGAAACATGCATTTTCTTACGTTCTTCAACAACTTGGTAAGGTGGACATGTCTGGTTTTAGAAAGTTTGCTTCTAAAATGCATACTTTTCAGACGCACATATTTTAAAGTTTAGATGCTTGATACAATGTCGGGATGGTATCTTAACAAAGGCCATGGGTGACTCCTCTCCCAGCTCCTGTCATTGTACCAAGTTGTATGTCGCCATCTATAATGACTCGCTGTTGACGAGATGTGAAGTCCACTTACCTAACCTTACGTAGCGTAAGAGATTGATGATTTTGGACACGTGTCGTAACTTTAACAAACTTGCAATAAATTAAAAAAATAAATAAATGCGCACATGAAATCATGTGAAACACGTTTAAAGTAAAAATTATGTAATAGTGTCTTAAGCTACTCCATGTGTGCCAAAAAGTCACCCTTGTTCCTGTAATTTGCTTATTTAACAAACGTACAGGTACTTATATTGAATTTCCGTCTGTGTGTAAAGAAAATACAGCAAACTGAATGAAGATGATTATTAAGTTTTTCATTGTTAAGTACACGTGATTATTAAGGGTTTTTTCATCCCAGTTAACATATTGCAAATACTCACTGTAGATTGATAATATCTTCAAGTTGATATGTGTAATCATAATTAGTTTATGTATTGTTTTAATAGATTTCAAGCCAAGTACTTTGTATTCATTAGTTACATATTTATGTAGAACCTGTTTAACTTACATATCTTTTTTCTTGCTTAAAGTCAGTGTTTTGGGTGCCGGGCAGTATATTGTTTGATGTCACATATTGTTTTCTTATTTTTTGTAAGTTTTATTTCCACCTTTATTTAGTATAAATCGTAATTTTCGTGTTACAATATTATTAATTTTTATTTGTAGCAGTTGTAGTAGTTGTATGAAGGTCCAGTGTAAGAGAAGGCAAAAAGCCTTGATGGCTATAGGTTTTTCAGCCCAGGGGTTGGTTTGAACATAATAGGGAACATCTGAGACGCGACTAAGCGAGGTGATACAGCGGTGGCTAGGCCATTGCCTTTACTGCGTCAAATAAAGTAGGCCTACTATTATTTTTTATATTATTATTAGGCTATAACTATTGGGGATGAGATGTGCTTCTGACTGATGTTAACTCTCTTACATAGATTAACATCATGCTGTCTTGAAACATGGTTTTCTAATAAATAATCTGAATGTTATTTGGATTGAACTTGCTGTAGGTAATAAAAACTCCTTGTAGATAATGCATTACTTTCATCCCCTACTTGCTGTTTCTGAGTTTAACAATTGTTTTGATATACTTGAATCCAATCTCTAGAGCCAGTGATTTTTGGTGAAAAATTTCGCAACAACTTGTTTCAATGCCTTACCTGCACACCTGCAACTCTGGTTCGTGGTTATTGGCAGAATATAATAGGGCAGAGACGTGGCTCATTTGACTGCACCCACCAGAACAATGTTACCGCGACACCACACGTCCGTGATTTGAGGGTAGGACCCTGAGACGCTGTAAGTTAAAAACATCCAATCACTGACCATGAAGCAGAGAAACAGTTGTGCACATAAGTTATTGAAACAAATTGTTGCAGAATTATTTTAATCAAAAATCACTGGCTCTGTTGTTGTTGTTAATTTTAATGTGCTGGGTACAGACTGGAAGAACTATCATCACAATGAAGATTATTTCTATTATTGGTAGAATGCTTTAATTCATTTAACCTTATGTAATTTACCTTTACTAAACACTAAACTGAATATAGTTCTTTAGATCTTGTTTTCTCTGCCAGTTATATTACTGAAGCTTTCCGCGCTGCTGATCCTTTTATTAGTGAAGATGATAATCAGCATCTTGGTATTATTTGTTTATATCAGTTTAAAGACTCATAATTGAGACCAATAATAAAGTATCCTTTCATGATTGCTGCAATGGTGACTATCATTTCTTGCTGTATAAATGTTTGACTGAAGCCCTATCTTTAGTATGAACAATGTTAACCAAATCGTTTACTATATGGTCAGTAATACTTTAAGAATTATTGATACCTACTACCCAGATAGTTAATAATAAATACCCTGTTCGGGTTCTGCTCAGAGTTGATCAGTCTAATCAAAAGAAAAGATAGTATATTTATAAGACACAAAAATCAAAACGATAAATATAATTATTGGAATTCCTAAGCCCAACACAAACAAGTCAATTTTAAAATTAGAGCTGACAAACGGAATTGGCTTCTTGGTGTAAACGCGAATATCAAAGGAAACCCTAAAAAGTTTCATAATTATGTAAAATTGATGAAACTTGGTCTCCAGCTGAATTTAACCATTCTTAAAAATTGAAATCTAATACAAAATTCAATTGAATTAGGCAATCGTTTTGGCCAGCATTTTGAAGGATTTTATGAAAAACCTACAAACCCGATCAGTATACAAACTTCTTCTGAATCTCCTATTAATTAATCTAGTCATATTATCAATGAGAGCTTAGTACTCTGATCTATAAAGAAATATAAAACTAGTAAGTCTTCTGGACTTGATGGAATTCCAAACTATATAATTAAAGCCTGCACTGAAATCGTTGCCATAATTTTATCACACACAGTCAGTACTAATTTGTCTGGTGGTATTATGTAAAAATGAGCCAATAATTCCTGTTGTAAAAAAGGCAATAAACATAATCTTAAAAAATATAGGCCGTTCTCGCGTCTATGTAACTTTTCCAAAGTTATGGAAAAAGAATATTCATAAGCACATACATGTTCGTTTTAAAAATGTAACTTCAGGTCACCAACATGGGTTTCAAACTAAAAGAAATACTACCACCATACACCAAAGATGCAATATATTTAGATTTTTAAAAACTGTTAGGCATTTGTCAATATTCCATCATTCTTTGTAAACTTAAGTTCCTAGTGCTTGATAGCTCTTATATCAAACGGCTGCAAAGTTATTTGATGGACTAAAATTTTACTGTCAAAGCTGCGAACTTTTATTCTACGTCTTTTATTGCCTCCTCTGAGATCCCTCACGGCAGCACTTTGTCCTCTCTTCTTATTGTATCTTTTTATGAACGATATCGTTCAGCAAATAATACTTGCCAATTGATTAGTGCATGCCGATGAGCTACAAATATTTGCTTCTGATCCCCTTTCTGATAGTAATAAACTTCAAGCTGACATTGCATTTGGTAAAAAGTGGTATAAGGACAATCTCGTGAATCTAAATTTCGAAAAAAAAAAAAAAAAAAAAAAAAAAAAAAAAAAAAAAAAAAAAAAAAAAAAAAAAAAAAAAAAAAAAAAAAAAAAAAAAAAAAAAAAAAAAAAAAAAAAAAAAAAAAAAAAAAAAAAAACCTATCTGCATCACCTTCACTAGTAAAAATAATCCTACAAAATTTAGCAATCTGGTTTAGTTGCAAAACTAAGCGTTGTGATCATGTGTATGACTTTGGCATAACATTACACAGTTAACTTCAGTTTAATATTCAAGGTGGCACTTTGTTGTCAAACGCTCTACGAACTTTCGGGTTACATAAATACAACACTAAAGGAGTACGTCATCTCCTGATTCATTAGTTTGTCTTTACTATGCTTTGATACAGTCTAAGCTGGAATACTGTTCAGTCATCTGGAACAGTATTTTCATCACCGACCCGAGTCGATTAGAATGTCCAATATAAATTATTTAAAACAGTTTACACAAGTGTCTGTCAGTATGAAAACACTTTTAAATATACCATTATTCTCACTGATTTCAAGATTGCCCGGGCAGATGTCCAGGAAAGCTTGGTGTAAGGGGGCGCTTGGGCGCTTGTTGAATTCGTGAATTACCTTATAAAAATGGTAAGAAACGAAAGCAAAAATAAAAGTGGGTGTGCTAACCAGTATTTACCCGTGGAAGACTTTTATTTTAAGTAAGACGAGCCGTGGTGCTCTCTTTGCTGTAAACTATAGTAAATGGTGTAGGATTAAAGGTGCCAAAACACTTAGCAGGAATTTTGATCCTTTCTTTGTATTGTTTGAAAATAATGATTTAGTTAGGCTAATATATGTGTTAAACACGTGAATAACATTTGTGATTTTGATCCCTTTAAAGAAAGAAAAGAAAATGTGTCTCTGCAGTAATATGTGTTTGTATCTTATCATTATTTTTTTCTTTGCATATTTTTTCTGTCTCTTTTTCGTTATTCATGTCTGCTGTCTTGATATGAGTGTTGTTATCGTACTTATGTCTCATAGTAATTATTTTTTTGTAGTAGTAGTATCATCCTGTTTGTCTGCTGGGCGGCACTTTAAATCTAATGAATGAAATAAAAGTAACTTACTTTTATTATTAGTGTGGGGATACGCCACTGAGAACGAATGTCGATAAGGAACTGAAAACAAACGATAAAGCAAAATAAATAAAGTTGAGAAAATAAGAAAAAACATTAAAATGGACTCAAAATTTATTGCCGACATATACACAGCAGTCATTTCCGAAAGAAAAAAAATCGCAAGCAAATTGTAGTTTCTCTAACTATTCATATGCAGAGAAAGGTAACACATGCCAAGTACGAAAACGTAGCATTTGTTGTAGTCAAATGTTTCGGCTGTCACAATTTTGAATCACCTTGCTTGTTACCTATCGTTTCGGTTTGGTAGTATTGTATATACCGACGTTATTTCTTGCGAGTGTTGTGAAGCACTTGTATAACACTCGCCGTGTATTCAGACTACCCGGACTCGAATCCTGTTCCGAACATTCCTGACATCGGTTTTTAACGGTTGCCTACAAATGTTGTGAATTAATTCGGAGGCGCGCTACGCCCAGTAAATAACGTACATAATGTAAAGTAAATCGCAGATACGGACTCTGTTACGCGATTTTCTGGCGAAAATTAAGTAAAAAATATTTGGTAAAAAAGTCTACTGCCCATTGTTTTCAAGAAAAATTGCACGCAAGTTCTTAAAGCTGTACTAATAAATGTGTTGTATTCGCATACGGAAATAAGACACGATGAAAAATGTTGCTATTTACAATAATGGCAGTTCCGTAGTGATGTCGGTTGCTCGTTGACCTTCATTGCGAGGGATTCAGTATTCGAATCCCGCTGAGAGATAAATGTTTATATTGGCTAATCTTATTGTTCTACATCTGTTACACATTCGTGAGGTATAGTCCACATCCTCTAATTACTTTCTATTCTGTGTCTGTTATACTTGCAAGCAGCGAACTCTGGCTACAATTTTTATTTCTGTTTATTTTGCGCTACATATTTAATGTTGCCCATTGTTTCGAGACCTTACGAACAATACAGTTATTCATATTAGCGTACGCATGTGAGCTCAGGTGCACACACATGGATGCTTGTTTGTTGATGTTTGCGTGAAGTGCGTATGTGTACTTATAGCCTCGTGCATTTAAATACGGACATTATATTAATGTATTGCATTTCTTTGCGTATGATATTTTTATTATTTTGTGAACTCTTCTTTTCGAAATTTTTTACTTCAAAAATAAAATTTTACTTCTTTAGTTTTATTAAGTATTGCAAGACTTGAATCCTGTTTTACGTAATTTTTTATCTAAGTCATAGGCATTAATTTAATGTTTTGCTTTATGTAGCTGTAGTAAGTAATACCGTAAACAGGGGTGACATTGTGGCACTTACACGCAATTTTTTATTTTCCTCGCGTGTCGATTGTACGCAAAAAAAAAAAAAAAAAGAATTTTATTTAACGGACACCAGTGGCGAAACGTGAAATGTTCTAGGGCAAGCGGTGATTAGCAGTGACTATACAGAACTCTCAGTTGCCTGTGGAACCATTTGACTAGTAAAGGCAGGTACACTCCTCAGCCATCAGCACGTAAGAGGCGAGTAACAAGTTTTCAGTTATACATAGAGCCAGTGATTTTTGCTGAATAGAATTCTGCAACAATTTGTTTCAATGCTTTGTGTGAACAACTGTTTCTCTGATTCATGGTCAGTGATTGGAAGTTTATAACTTTCGGCGTCTCGGGGTCCTACCCGCAAATCACGGACGTGTGGTGTCGCAGTAACATTGTTCTGGTTGGTGCAGTCAAATGAGCCATGCCTCTGCCCTATTATATTCTGCCAATAACCACGAACCAGAGTTGCTGGTGTGCACGTAAGACATTGAAACAAGTGGTTGCAGTTCTCTTCACCAAAACTTACTGGCTCTAGTTATACACCTAGGTCTCATTTACACTACTGTAAACTGCTCAAAGTACATAGTCGGATATCATCTGCTTGCCTTGGAACACGTCCACGCTTCGCCACTGACGAAGGCATTTAATATTTGGAACTTATCGCAAATACATTTAATTTCTCAGGGCTACTATACATGCGATGTGTGTGTATATATATATATATATATATATATATATATATATATATATATATATATATATATATATATATATGGTGGGCGGTCAGAAGGACTTTAGTCTAATTACTTCCCATTGAGACGTGTGCTCTTCTTACCACGTTTAGTAGGTGTTTAATAAGGAACACATCTAATTATTAATGCTCATAGTTTTATTCTTATTGCCACTTTCAGTGTATAGTAAGAAGAACCTAAGTCTCATTATATTTTTATGTGGCGTATGACCTTCTGCCCATACACCAAAGGTACGTATATAATGTCCCAAGTCACCCCACGTGCCCAAAGTCAATGCTCCTTACGCTATATCATTGGTCAAGTATTAGCAAAGGCTTGGCACCTTATCTTCGCCAAAATATAAGACGTTAGCAAAAAAAAAATAATCGTTTAAAGATCGCTGGAAGCGTTCTGAAGGACGCATGTGGTCCTAGAATGTTTCCTCGAGAAGCAGATGGCAGTGCGCTGATCTGCAGAAACTCCCTTGGGGCGAGGTCCTCGCGGAAGTTCTGGAAGGGAAGCACAGCAAGTGGATCTCTTTGACACGCGCGCCTTCGGCGGCGAGTGTTGGTTTACAGGGTTGGGGGTGTTCGAAAAGGGGCGGGAGGGGGCGTAGTGGGGCCGGGTCGGGCAGCTCCCAAAGGGGCGGTTGGGGGCGGAAGACGGCCTCTGGAAAAGTCCACACCTGATTACCATGAGAAAGCAAGTTGACCCGAGGAGGAGTGGGGTACCCGGGCACCCATATCCACCCACCCGCTGCGAACTCCCAACCCCCCTCCCCCCAATCCAAAAAAAATCTTCTCTGCTCTGCCTTTACCGCGACATAATTTGGTGAGGAGGGCCAGCCAGACCCTTGAGCCGAGCCGAGGTCAAAAAGTTGCCGACCCTGTGTTGGAAGGGCCGCGAAAATTACTTTTCCTGTCTTTCCTCCCTCGGAGAGGGTGCGCATGTTTTTTTTCTATGACGTCGGTTGTCTACCACCCATCCTTCTTTCTCAAACCCGAACATCGTATTCTCTCTCTCTCTATCTCTCTCTCCACGCCGTACTTCCTCGGCGTTACTGCGATAATTTACGAGCGACTCTGGAAGGTCCCTTTACCAAGCGCCGCTCCTTTGACATCCGCCGACACGGGCGGGGTACCTCAGAAACTACCTCCGCGCCTGCGGTCTCGCCACATGCTGCGACGGACAAGTGTCGAACAAGGCGGCCAGTCGTCAGCCATCAGCGGCTGTTGCGCCGACAAACGCGACAAACATCCCCCCCCCCCCAAATCAACCCTCCTTGGCTTGCTTTCTTCACCCTCTAACCTCGCTAGACGTCCGGACGGACATCTGTTAGCACATCCGCAATCGCGCGAGCATAAAATAGTATTATTTGTTTGTCTAGGTCCTTGATGAATGTCACTGGTTTGATGAGGAATTTATCGTGGCCCGTTGTCTTCCGGACCGCCGAGCGGTGTGCATAACTTGGACGATTAGTACAGGATGATCAAAAAATCACGCAAACCATGGTATCTGAAGTCCCGGCGTACTGTCTGTAGAGAATATCTCACGTGCCACACTCGGAAGGGTGCACAAGTGCGAAGAAGTGAATAGTGGCCAATTTCAACATCTACAGTAGTATCACCATGGGTTGCGTGACTTTTTGATCAACCTGTAGTTCATTCCAAAATCACCACTTCTTGCTCGTTTGCTGTAATTCGCTCATATCGAACAGCAACAAGCGAATGTCCAAACACTTTTAGGAGTAGCTTTTAGGGCTTCTCTTACTTACTACCGAGCTTAGTTCAGTCGGTCCATGATCTCCAACCCGACAGTGTAATCACAGAGGCCAGGTGAAGTGGGTTTTGGACCTAGAACTGTTGCTTACACTGCATGCTTTAGGTTAGTTGTAGGTGACCAACCTTCAAGAAATGAAGACAGCGAAGAGGGCAAGTGGAGAAATTATAAGCGTAGACTCTTTGTCAAGTTTTTAAATTTTTCTGTCAACACCAAGGAGCAGAGTGGCCTTGGTACGTGAAATAGATCGACCAGTTTTTCAACAATGGCATTTCATAGTAAAAATTTGCATATTTTCGTTTTTATTATCCGTAAAAAACAATGAACATAATAAAATGAAGGAAAAAATCACATGGCACGTCCTACTGATTGACGTGTATAAAAATACATTACAAAATAAGTTTGTATTTTACGAAAAAATTGTTAAAAGTAACAAAAAATTTACAATTTCAATAGTTTTCACAAACACAAAAATATTCTGTACTGGATTATTATATACGTCAAGCAGTAGCCTTTGATATGTAGTTTCCATAAGAATTTTTTTTTTTTCATTTCATTGTGTTCATTGGTTTTTGTGGCTTATAGAACGACAAACATGCAAATTTTCACTTTTTAAATGTGACTACAGGCGGTTCAGGATAAAGTGGGCACTCAGAAAAGCCCTGCTAAATTTCCGTTTTCGGCCAATTCGTATCTTTCCGCACGAAATGGCTAACGACGGGAAATATCTAACCTCTCGGGACACGTCACTTGTTGTTAGTGCGTGTAAGATAAATTGTGCAGTCGGCAGGAAATTATATAGTATGATACAAAAAGTTTATTAATTTCATAAAACACAATACGTACGATTCAACTGATTTCATTTCAGCATTCGGAACTATATTAGACAATTCGCTGCAACCCTACAACGAGTTAGGTAACTGATTCTAATGTTAAATTATACGCAGTAACAGCTAGTTATATTTTTCAAAAGTTAATTTTTTAGTGCTCACTTTATCCCCAGTGGCGTCATTTCAGGTTTTTCTAGGGGCAGGGGAGGGAAGCAAGATTTTGTTTTCCGGCGAAAGTGTCCTTGTTGCATCTTTTTTATTAATTAAGCATGTGTAAATTAGATGTTTTAATAATAAAACTTCAGTTTTATGTGCTTAAGTTAGCATTATTTAAATTTAAAAATACAAAACATATATTTATAAACATGAAATTCTAAATCCAGGGGAGGGCATTCCCCCCCCCCTGTGGCCCCAAATGACGCCCCTGTTTATCCCGAACAACCTATATGGGTAAACTGGCAGAGCTATTTTTTTTGTAAGAGCATACTACAATTTTTCCATAGAACATCCTTAAAGTGGTCGTTGTATAGGTTTGAAGTTAATAGGTATTTAGAGCAAGTAAAATACAATTTGGACAGCTGCTGCAATTGTTCATGAACGTATTCAGAAGTTAGCTAACGTAGAATTCAAGCGTAAGGGGTCGCCTAGTTGTGGTTTGATTAATTAGTATACTGGACAAAATAAGTTATAAGCATGGGCGTCAGCAAGGGGGAGGGCAAGGGGGAGTGCACTTGCCCCCCCCCCCCCCCCTAGAATTTTTTTTAAAGCTATTTTCTATTCATTATTTACTTTTTAGGTTTTTAAAACTGATGGGTATAATATGTTTTGCCTATTAATATCGAACAACCATTTCATAATCATTTTTATGTGGCTAAAAGGATTGTAACAGGTTTGCCAAACCGATTTGCAAGAAAGTGACATAGGTCATAAAATGGTACTGCTGGCTGGCCTACTGGCTAGAAAAGGCCAAATTCTCTGACACATGTGTAAACATGTACGCAGATGTGGCGACATTTATTGATTTTAGATGCATCTCGGAACATCACTCGTTTAATTGTTTATCACAAAATGGTTTCGTGTTACTGTAGCACACATACGAATTTCTTTGAGAGAGTGACAATCCTGCTTGCGCACTGCCTATAAAATTACACTTCTCTTATCATTTGGAAAATTAGATGTGAAGACTAAAGTGTTGTTGGAAGGTTTTTGTTGAACAATTATGCTATCAATTCTGTTCTTTTCTTCTCATGACATCTCGCTAAGAGGGAAGAAAAATGACTTGGGAAATTTCAAAGATTTGATAGAGTTTTGTGTTAATGCAGGAGACAGCATTTTGGATGAACATCTGAAAAGTAATGTAGGTAATGCTAAATACACGTTTGGAAAAACACAAAATGACATAATAGAGTTGAGTCAGAAAATCCTCAGGGAAAATATTGTTGAGAAAGCGAACTCATCTGCTGGATTTTCAATTTTAGCTGATGAGAGTTGTGACATTTCTGGAAGTGAGCAGCTATCCATGGGGGTTAGATTTTTTGATCAAGCTGAGAACCTTGTCAAAGAAGAATTTCTAGGTATGATTCCAATCACTGGAGAAGCAAGTATCAATTGTAGTGTAAATTGCAGGAATATTACACATTGTTAATATAGAAAAATTATAGGAACAAAATTTGTTCAGGGGTATGTAAAACCCGGGTTTTACTGTAACTTGAACTTAGCTACTGGTAAATTTCACAAGGGAGTGAGTGCCTTGTACGAGTCTTATATTATGTACTAACGGGATACAAGATACACCTATGCAGCAAGACTTTTAGCGTTCTTCTGTTGGGATTGCAAACAAAATACTGGAAGTATGCCAATTATTTGCGCTAGACCTGGACAAATGCTCAGGTCAAGGGTATGATGGATGCTCTACCATGGCAGGCAAAGAGAGTGGGGTCCAAACTTTGGTTAAGAAGAAATTCCCCAAAGCTACATTTGTTCATTGCTCTTCACATCGACTTAATCTTGTTGTCAATTACCTGAATGAAGTGAGCTGTGTCAGGAATACTATTGGAACAATAAAATCAACGATAAACTTTTTTTGGAGAAAGTTCTCAAAGAAGAAAGGCTGTCCCTAATGTACTAATGCTATGTGAAACACGATGGGCACAGAAACATAAGTCCATACATGTTTTCTATGAGAACTTAATTAGCATTGTGGCTGCTCTAGAACAACTTTCCGTGGAAAGTAACTCCCACACCAGGCAAATGGCACACCAAATGTTGTGCGCCATTCAAATATCTACATTTATTGTTGGCCTTGTAATTATGAGCACATATTCAGCAATACTAGAACCTATTACACAAGCTCTCCAGGGTGTTCAAGTAGACCTTATGAAAGTAAAAACTTTGTAAAAGAGTTACTTGCGATTATGAAGAGACACAGCGATGATACATTCCAAAGTATTTTTAAAAAAATTTTAATCTACTGCCCACCAAGCAGGACTTGACTTAACAATGCCGAGACTAGCTGGACGACAAACTATGAGACCAAATATTCCTAGTGGAAATATTGAGGAATATTTTAGGCGATCTGTGTTCATATCATATTTTGATTGCAATAACCATATATATATAGCTTGCTACAGTTGCATCCGACTCAGTTGACCAGTCTGAATAAAAGCGACTTCGAAAGTTTGGTGAACACCATTTAAGAAGTTTACCACATTGACAATTTTGGAGCAGAGTCGAGTATGTGGCAAAATAAGCTCTCCAATTTAGGGAGGGGTATGAAATTAGCCCCCCACCCCATATTTTTTTTTAACTAACTAAGAAATTTGAACTTGCTATGAAAATTGTAATTTCATTCAACGAAAACAAAAACTATATGTTTCATACTAGCTGAAAACCGTAAATAAATATGAATAATGTAAGAGCACATGTTAAAATTAGTTAAAAAAATATTTTAATGCTCGTTTACTATTTTTTTCGCGCCCTTTACAACAACTAGGCAGAGAAGAGGGCGACAATATTTAGGCCTACAATAAATAGCTCAAAACATTCAATTATGGCAATACTCCTGTACGTTTGAATGACTACCAGCAGTTTCTCGATATGTTTCCAGACAATTGATTATAAATTTCGCGATTGTTTACATAGTGTCACAATTGTTCCCCGCTAACCAAGTTCCCAAAATGAACAAACAGTAGAAAATAACTCATACATGAAGCAAGAAAAGCCTCCGGAGTTGATTCCACCCCCCCCCCCCCCCCCCCCCCCCCCCCCCCCCCCCCCCCCCCCCCCCCCCCCCCCCCCCTTCCCAACCCCCTCCCGACACAAAAGTTGTTTCGCTATTGCCGTCTGGGTGAACATATTCAGCTCATTCGACGCTTAAGCCGTGTCAGAAACGACTATTTAGGTTACTAAATCAACCACGCGACCAGGTTAGTGCAGTAAATATTTTGGGGATTTAGGGTGTAAAATTTACTGACGTGAGGTAGCACGCTAAATTCCCAAATAGCTCCGTAAATTCGTCGGCTGCTGTTTACTTACGTTTTATACTCCGCCATTCGGCTGAAAAACATATACATATCCATCAAAACAGTAATATATATATATATATATATATATATATATATATATATATATAGCCTATAGTGCTATTTTGTATGCAGCAAATATTTTTTTAATTAAATAAATTAACCCTAAAACAAAGTAGATATTAACGTAGAATTTGTAATTTAGGATGTGAAGAAACAGCTAAATAGTTTATGTACAGTAACGAATAGACAATTAATTCAACAGTGAAAATTAAAGAAATAAACAAAACAACATCGAAATACTAAGTAGCCTATATAGTTTCCAACTTTGCCGCACGCAGCGCTGTTTTATGACGTTCGAATCTATCCACTCTAAATTCCCAAACCGTAAGTATGTAAAATCTTCGTTTCGGACGTGGCTTTAGAGGTGAGGAAGCGATAAGGACGATTGAGCACACACATCTCACCTCACCCTAGCCTCTATGGCACGTCTCAGAACTGGTGTGTAGTCTTCTCGCCGACAACGCGCCTGTATGAGACTTTCAGTGGCGACCCTATCTTTTCATGACGTACAGTAGATGTGTTGTACGCGCCTGTGACTTTTAAGAATCCTGCGTCAAGCTATACGTACCTACGAAAGATCGCACAGGCAAACATTTCTGACATTTTCGACCGCTAGAAAATAGGCCATCTTCCTGTGTTTCTACTGTTTTTCCCATATTTATTTTTTTTTTACAGCTTAAACGAGAGCAGGTATAAAAAATTTATTTGGGAGTTTTCTTTAAAACGACTTAAGCCGCGATACTTAATTTTTTTTACGTACACGGATAACTGTGACATAACACGTCTGTGATTTGCGGGTTTAACCTCCAGACATTGTATGTTACGGCATCCAATCACTGACCACAAAGCAGAGATGCAGGTGTGCAAGTAAGACACTAAAACAAAGTGCTACAAAAATATTTTCGTGAAAACTACCGGGCCCTAATTATATAAGTGTTATAACTGTAAGAATGAATGTTTTGATGTATATATTAATTTGCGATAAAATATACTTTCGGAACCACTGTGAAACTAAGAGCGAAGCCTAAATGAGCAGTAGTTAACCTGAAATGGCTATACACGCATAACGTACTTTGATAAAGGCGGTTTGGGATAAAGGGTGCACTCGAAACAGCCCTGCTAAAGATCTATTTTCAGCCAATTCGTATCATTCCGCACGTAACGGCTAAGAACAGGAACTGTCTAACCTCTTTGGACACGTCACTTAATGTTTACACGTGGAAGATAAACTTTGCAGTCGTTAGTAACAATTAAAGTTTGATTTTTAAAAAATGGAATTAATTATATAAAATTCAAATATAGCGTTTGCAATTTTTTTGTATTGTTGCATTTAAATAGGAAATTGCGCGGAACTACATTCGCGTACTAAATTAGCTCATCATCGATAACAACGCCAGATTATTTACGTACTCGTCTAGAATTATTGGGAAAGGATCACAATATTAACACTCGTACCAAAACGACGGCTTGTTCACCCCCGACGCAAAAAGAGGGGTGTTAAAAGTTTGTCGTGTCTGTTTGTGTGTCTGTGTGTCCATGGCATCGTAGCTCCTAAACGAATTGACCGATTTTTTATGAATTTTTTTTGTTTGAACGCTGACGTGATCGAGATGGTTTTTAGCTATTATTCAATGAAATTTGTTCAGTCGCTTAAAGATAATCATGTATTTCTTTTCTAGTTTGTTTTTGAGTGAATGTGAGCAATTATTCTGGTCTGATCTATTTGAAATTTAGCATTCTGTTAGTCGGTTTATATATTTAACCCTTTGAAAGGAATATCCGCCTGTGAGGCGGATATTGTTACGAAAATTGTCACTGGAGCATGCCAGATTTTTATCTGTGGTCGTCTCTCTCTGGGAAGCTTAGTGCGGTCTTGACCTTCAACGAGTAAGGTTTGGTGTTACAGTTCTGTGCCTTATCACTCCATCAGCGGAGGTTCAACAAAGTCTACGCCGCCTGACAGGCGGATGTTCCTGCTAGCGTAAGTATTACTACCCGTCTTTGAAGCGGATGTTCCTTGTAGTGTAGATAATGTACCCGTCCATCAGGCGGATATTCCTTCTAATGTATCGTGATTTCTGTAGCCTATTCTTTATTATGGTCATATTAGATTTGAATTTTATACTTTATGATTAAAAATTTTTTTCCCTTGCTGTAGGCATCAGAAATGGAAAGGACACCACGGAACGTTTCTGCTCGGACGAGGAAAATTCTTAGCCTGGCCTTAGCTGCTGCTACAAGTGAGCCAGAATCCGAACACGATGCTTGTTCTGAGGATTCGTATGTCCCGGATCAGGAAGAACAAGAGGTTTCCAGCCACAGCAGCTCCTCAGAAATCTCGGAAAATGAGGTAAGTGAAGAGGAAGTTGCAGGGACCACGCAACATGAAGGTGACAGCCACAACAACACAGTTTGTGATACACCTAATTTTCTGCCGACAGAAGTAACTGAAGAAGAAATCGAAACAGACAAAAGTGATCCCATAACTTATGTAGGTAAAAGAAACTGTTTTTCCTGGTGTTCGCAGCCAGTGTGTATCGGAAACAGAAGTGAGAGAAACATTATAAAAATTAGACTTTCAAAACTAAAAGGTGCAGCTGCTTGTTTAGAAAACCCAACTCC
>PNEQ01120138.1:108426-158064 GCA_003012365.1 Medauroidea extradentata | reverse complement strand
ACCTATCCTCTCCCTGCTTGTATATTGGTACCACCAGTGCCTCCTTCCATTCAAGTGGGAGCTTACCTTGTTCCAGTGACCTGTCAAACAGCACTTTGAGATATTTAATCAACTCCTTAATAGCAAACTTTAATGCCCCATTTCCAATACCGTCTGGTCCGACCGCCTTGCTACTTACCAGCCCTCTGATGATCCTAGCTATATCCTTCACTTGAATTCTAAATTTGTCACCTCTTTTCCTATCCCCCTTATCATTCCTTTGCCACATGTCATGTGGTTCAAAGACATCCAGGTATTGCCTTTGTAGCATATCAGCCTTCGCCTTGTCTGTTGATGCGACCAGACCCTCCCTATCTTTCAACTGTGGAATCCCTCCATCCCCTCCTCTCATCTTCCCAACATACCCATAGAACTGTTTCCAGCTCTTATCTCTCCCTAGAGCCATTACGTTTCCCAAGTACTCGTTTTTTGCTCGTTTAATTTCTTTTTCTAGCTCTCTTTCCATCTCCTTTAGTTGGTCCCTAGCCCTCATTACCCCTTTGTTTTTCCACTCTGCATGGAATTTTCTACACTTTCTTTTCATTATTTTTATCTCCTTACCATAATATGGAGGGTCCCCACATCATCTTATCCTTTTTTCCTTTCTACTCCTGTCATTCAGTGGTTTCCATCCTAATTCCTTCACCATCACGCTAGGCTTAAAGTTCTTTTCCTCATCACCAGTAGTTTACTATCTTCGAAACGTTCTGTTTTTCGTTAGGTTAGATTATTTTGTTACCCTTAAGTTTTCCATTTTATGTTAGACTAGATTACCTAATGAAAATTCCAAAAATGGAGGGTTAAATAACCCAACCTGATATAAGCCTGTGAACACAGTTCACTTTACATCAGAGAGGTGAGTGACGAAGTGTAAAAATAAATAAGTTACTACTTATGTTTTTTGCTAGTAACCGAATAGATAAATTGTTTTTTTTTTTTACATAGAACCCAACTTGACCTAACCTTACGTGACTGCCTATCGTAATATAACCGAAAATAACCTAACCTAAAAAGCCATTTTTGTACATATGACTACTTCTTATGTCTCTAGAAAATTTTTCATCAAATAACTATTGTCTACCTTTAAAATCTTTAGTTCGGCTGGTACATGTTGAGTAGTGATTCTTAATAGTAGAAACATAGGGTACAAAAATCCTTTATTTGAGTTATTAATGAATAAACACAATTATGTATCTATTAAGACATTTTCAGATAGTAACATCAGTGAAACTATCAACTGAGAAACCTATAGTAAATGTTCAAAATTACCTCTTGCTTCCACAGATAAATGTGCACATTGGATCGTAGACTATCACACCTTTGAAAATATTCCCACATGGTGTCGACATTTTTCACTAGCTTCCATGTCACATTACTAAAGTATGTCTGCATGAGGGATGTCTGCTGCATAGAACAATTGGTGGCCCCACAGATAAAAATCCTAATGTTTGTGTTAGAAATGTGCAGGTCCTTCAACTGATCTTCCCATACCTATCCATCTGTCATGGCAGCTATGTCAGTAGATCTCGAACAATGTGTTTTAAATATGCTGAAGCACCGTCATACATGAACCACATAATTCTTATTTGCTTGGGCACATCTTGTAGCAGTCTGAGTTAAGTCCATGTAGACAGCACCTGTAAGTCGTGCTCGTAGAACATAAGGACATACTAGTCAGCTACAATTACAGCCCGTACATTTATCTCAAATCTGAGTTATGCTATGAAGATTTTCATCTGTGAACATGACAGAAGAGACAATGGATTGGGAGTTACTACAAATGCCATTGGTGGGTAATCAGCAAGGAAATGACCCTGCACACGTTGCGAGATAATACGGATACGTGCGCTGGTAGTGATTGACCATCCATGCAATGGTATGAGATGTACCACATACTTGCGGTGTGTTGATACCTGGATCTACAACATTTAGAATATGTTCTTCCAAGTTAGTCGCGCAAACTATTTCTTTGATTGATAGTGGTGGTACAGATTCTGTTTTCGCAACACAGTAATAAACATCTTCAGACTTCTATTTATTATAGTTTTGATCCATCCAAGTTAGTAAATGTGTTTCAGAGATATCCTGTGAGTAAAATAAACATAAACCCATTTTTGAACCCATTTATGAGAAAAAACACTAAGTTAACATGAAATTTAAATATAAAAAATTTAATAAAAATTTCTTTTTCAATACAATTATCAATAAGCAAGTTTTGAGATAAAAAATTTAAATATTTTTTCTTCAATAAGCAAATTTTGAGATAAAAAAAATTAAAATATTTTTCTTTTGATTTCATTTATGGGGATTTGCGATTCTACAATATTTTTTTAACGGAGGGTCCTAAAACTGGGGCTTTTTAGAAATTTATTATACTGAGGTGTCTCTCAAAGGGACCTCTTCCAAATTCCCAACCCCATACTGTTTTTATTAATGAATCCATGATACTGTGATTTGTGGCAATTTTGTGTTGTTTTACTGAAAAATTTATTGGGGAAAAAATTTCCTCAATTTTTTATTATTTTGAGGAATTATTTAAATGTTATCACAATAATACAATTTTTTTATTTCATTTATGGTGATTAGTATGTCTTTAATGTATGGCAATATAGTTACAAAATTGAGGAAACTTTATTAAGAAAAAATTTCCTCGATTTTTTATTATTTTGAGAAATTCTCTGAATATTACATTTTTTATGACACAGAAATGGCCGCTGTACTCAAACGTGCAAATTCACTCTACTCATGCATCACTTATCTATTGCATGTGCCCCAGGTTTTTTCATTGTAGATCTCAAATCACAAGTACTGTATTTTCATACAAGAAATTATTTATTAATTTTATACTTTTTAGTTTATTTTAAGAATGTGGTATTTAAGAAATCCTTTTTTATAAATAATATTATTTTCTTCTTTTTAGTCTAATGATTGTGAAATTATGCAGTCATATGTTTAAGAAAGGTGTTACACAAAAATCAAATTTTTTTTTAAATAATAAATTTTTTTTACCAATTTTTCCTCTTATATTGCATTGTGATCCAGTTATAGCCTATTTTAAAAGTTTCAAGGTAATTGTTACCCTAGCTAATTGTTACCAAAAAGGTAAACAAATGGACAAGAAAGTGACTTCATAAAAATGTGTTATAAACCTCCATTTTGTTACTTTTCTTTTGATGTAGGCCACTGTCGTAGAAGAATAGGTCTGGACACTCGCCTATCTACCAATGTATTTTGCTTGACCCCCTTGTTGTTTGGCTGAGTTCGTCAAGTTACCGAGAATGTTGTACTTTTTGGCGCTGTAATCTGGGCGGTCGGACTCAAACTCAGCCCACTTTTTTCCGTTGTTAATATTATAAAGTAAATAAAGATTTCTGGAGCCGTGATTTTAAGTTGTGAGCGAAGGAAGTATTTCATACATTGATAAAAAATACATTTTAATAAATTGTTTACCTTAGCGGGAGGGAAGTGGGCGGAGTTTGAGCCGACTGCCCTAACTGATGCGCCAATAAACGTATAGCATTATCGTTAACTTGGTGAACTACAGCCAAACAACAAGGGGGTCAAGTTTCCAGGCGAGTGTCCAGACCTGTTCTTCTACGGCTGTGATGTAGGCCTTTTTATAATAAAAAACTTTGCTAGTTCCTGTCTCATCCAGAATTTAAGTGAAATAATTTTTCATGTTTATAGGTAACATAGTATAATATATTAATTTTTGAGGATTTTAAAATAATGGTTGTACATGTGACATAATGTATTAACTATTATTTATTTAAAATATTTGTGTAGCAATGCCATTTGGTCAAGTTCCCACCCTTGAAGTAGATGGGAAAGTAGTACATCAATCTGTGGCTATTGGCCGCTACCTGGCAAATAAGTTTGGGCTTGCTGGAAGCAATGATGAAGAAGCTTTGGAGATTGACATGCTTGTGGACACGTTTGAAGATTGGACAGCAGGTATGTGATCTTACAGGTAGGCCTAACACAACATTCTTACGACAAGCCTGCCTGTCATCTGCTCATCGTCAATGTGAGCTAGTGCACATTAGTTAACTGCTGACAGGGTACGTATTTATTGTTTGCCATAAATTATGTTGTTTGATTTTGTTATTGCATATAGCAGATTTATGAAACTATCCAGCAGCAGACAGGCTTAGTATGTTACTGTTTTTAAGCAGTCAGATGTTAAGATAATTATAGTGTATTTACAGTAAAGTAAGCACTTGTAATGTGTACAATCATCTGCGCTATTTGGTTCAAGTACCTTATGTGTACATTTGTAGTTATGTGTCGTGGTCAGTGATTGGACGTTTCAGCTCCCACTTGTCTTGGAGTTATACGGACAAATCACAGACGTATGGTGTTACAATAACCGTATTATGATTGTTGCAATCAAATGGATGGTGTAAAGCTTGATTCACAACCACACATAGCATACATACAAACATACGTACGTACATTAAGTATTTGAGATTGTATCCACAACATCATTTAATTTAATTTAGGTATGTGTGGATATTGTGTATGTCATAACAAAATGTCTGTGATATATGATCGTAATTTATTTTTATTTTTTGAAGTGAATCAAATAAATTATAACTACAACATAAATGATTTCTCAATACAAATTAATATTTAATCGAGTCTTATGTTTGCACATGCTGCATTCACAACCACCTCTTAGTGTATGTACGTACAAAGTAGAAAGTTGATTAACTCTGTTACGACTGCACGCTACGCAAGGATGTGAATGCTAGCATGCACACTCTGTGTTTCTGCTTTTACACGTACATACTCTAAGTGGTGGTTGTGAATCCAGCTTTATGCATTGCTGGACTATACGCCAATTGTCAAGTTTCAGTATAACATGGTAAACCTTTTTCAGATTTAAAATAGTCTTACTAAACATATTTTAGTCCAATAAAATCAATATTTACAACAAAAATTATAAAGGACTCAAATATTTTTTCCAGTACTGATTCAAAGCTGAAGAATATATTATACATGTATAACAATTGACACATACTGATGCATAACACTGTCCAAATGTGAGACGTGTTTGATCAAAAAATCATGTTGCCCTTAACTATGAAGCAAAACTCCCAATATGTATGTGAGGCATTAAAAGAAAATGTTTTCAAAACAAAATAAGCCGGAGTTACTATCATCCGTCTCGCCCGTCAGTCGACCGTCCATCCGTCATTCACGTGACCTTCAGCCAATCGGAATCTTCCAATATTTCCGTCCTTCCGGCCTTCGAAAGCTTGGCAAGTTTTAACTTTTGACGGACAGTGGATGAAAGCACAGTCTTCTAAAGATGGAGGCAATTGTTTCAACAGTTTCATTTTAATAAGAAGGCTGTGAGGTTTGTTTTATTTTATATTTTTATTGCTTAGTACTGCAAATTCATGACTTTAAAATACAACTGAGATAATTTTGTCATACGGAAAAACATTAAAATACTAAGATAAATTATTTTATTTACATAATGATTACTAAAAAAAATTAAATGATTTTATTAGTAAATATTATGCTCGCAAAATTTACATTTTATAAAAAAGGCTGTTGCCTTTATTAGCAGCCATAAACTAACAAATAAGTCCGTAAAAATAAGTAAACTGTCGAGGGGAATTTTTTTACGTCTCACAGAAGTTTTCGGTTTGTACATTGGTAGCATTGCATGTGGAATGAATAACGACGGACGGATGATTGATTGTTGTAAATCGCTAGCTTTGTAGACGGATCGTTGATTTGTGGACGGGCAGACGACTGACGGAAGCGACGGATTATTGTAACTCCGCCAATAATGGCACTATTTATTAATATAAAAATATCAGTACTCAATCGTTAGCTTCAGTCTTTTAAAGGTTTCACTTTACCTTACATGAACAGCATATAATTTACATTACTGTACGTGCAATGCAATAAAGAAAGGCACATATTTAGTTAGAATAATAAGTTTAGTGCAGATAATTTTGTCAAATTCTAGTTAAATTTTCTTATTTATCATTTTGACATTCAATAAAATAATCATTGAGGATCTAAGGGTTCTACATAACTTGCAGCCATCAAGATTAAACAGGGAATTAGTGTTGCAATAAATTAATTCCCAGTGGACCAATATTAAAAATTACTCTCTGGAACAAACAGTGTTCTACGTATAATTTCATTAGTAATACGTATTGCAATAGAAAGGATAAAATAAAATTATTTGCTCTTTTTTTTGTGAAATATTAACTTTAAAATTGCTGTTTAAAAAATTAAAAATAAAATTTAATTGTCCAAGTTTATAGTACTGATTTATTTTTATACATAAATAACCAATAATAAACTTTGCCAATACATTTTAAAACAAGGCTTCATTAAAACAATTGAGTTTACTTTGATAATGTGTCATTACATTTAGGTTTTCTAATTAGCCTTGTGGTATGTCCTGTTATTTCAAATTTTACATATTAATTTTTTTAAATTAGAGATGTTGAAGACATTAAATGTGCAAGGAGATGAAACAAAAGCAGCTGCAATAAACAAGTGCATCACAGAAACAACACCATATTATTTGTCCAGGTTTGAGGCTATAGTCGGAGCTAATGGAGGCTACTTTGTCGATGGGAAAGTAAGTACACACATACATACTGTATTATGAATTAAGACAATGTAGTACATAAGTTAATGTTTAAAATGTTTCAGCTATTGAAATTTTCCAAAACAACATGGATGATGTAGAAAACCACACAAAGAGCAATCCTAGAAAATTGTTTTTTTGTACAACTGTATGAGCAAACATGTTGCTGGTATGAAGGTTTTCAGGTTAACAGTTAACGGTGCTGTAATTTTTTTCCAGTGTTAGAGATTACGCTATTGCAATTTGTAAAAGGTAAAAATTGTTTTCCGCAATTGCTCTTTCACAGTTTTTTTGTTTGCGTTGAAATTCGTGCAAAATTCAATGAACCATTTTTTTATTAATTTATGCATGCACACTTTCTTAAAAAGTAATTTTTATTTTGAGTGTGTTCACATTGGTAATTTCATTGCATAAAATTAGTGAAGCATGAGTCGTATTTAGGCAAACCTACGTAGTTGTTTCCAGTGTTAGAACCGTACATGGTAGGTCCTTTCACTTAATTCCAGCAAAGAACATGATACTGATTGAGCCAATCTCATTTGTGGCTGGACAGTGGCTTGGAGAGATTCATCTGAGCACAACTTGCTTTTTCATAGCAGCTGTTAGCATATGACACTGATTATGTGAGGAATGTGGCTGATGCCATCAATCAGTGGATTTTCTTGGAGTACGGTATGTGATGGGAGGAATGTAACTTAATCTGTCCTTTAATCAAAGAAACATCACTTTTAAAACTGTAATATTTATAGTGTGGTTTATTTCTTTTAGCATTCAGTAGAGATGTGGTTTCATATATCGTGAACATTTCCGTGATTTGACTCTATCTGATGTGTGATTTGTTTCCACTTTCCAGCTTTCGTTGGCAGACATCTTCTTTGTGACGACTATTGGTTATGTAAACTTCATCCTGGAAGCAGATGTGTTAGCGCAGTATCCTAACCTGAAGTCTCTCCCGAAGAAAGTGTTTGAAGAACCTAACATCAAGGAATGGTTGGAGAAGCGAGAACCTATTCCTGAATATGTGCCAGGACACTGACTTCGACCAGAATCTCCTCACCTTAGGAGTCTTTAAGTACAAAGTATTGCTCAAGATCTAAACAATAAAAAACTGCCAGTATTTTTATAATTTTGCATATGGTGTATAAGATCTGCATAATGAACAATTTACTTTTTAAAATTTTGTAAGATCTGAACAGTGAAGAAGATAGTTTATGAAATTTTGAATAAATATTTCCCAATTTTTAGACAATGAAGGATATATTTTTTTTTAAATTAAGAAACTGTTATTAAAACTGTTGTACAGTGAAATCTTGTTACAAAGTACAGGAAGCGACCTTGACATTTTACACTTAATACTGAAAATACTTTATACTGAACTGTTATTTAATGGAAAACTTTCTGTAGGCGTTCCAGTAAATGTACTTTATAATGTAAAGTACTTTATACTGAGATTTCACTGTATTTCTTAGTTTGTACTAGAGGCTTATATAGAACTTTTGCTTTTCCTATTTATTAAGTCATTAATTAATTAGGTATGGTGCAAATTATAATTCATTTCACATAAAACATAAAAATTTCTATGGGATTTTACTACTCCTTACTACAGTACATAATAACAGTGATCTTTTTAATTCTTAATGCATATTTGAACACACTGTTTCATGTGGATGACAATTTGTTGGAGAATAGTTTTAACACTATCGTTGACTATTTGTAATGGTCTTTTACAAAATTTTGAATATCCATAGCGTACACTACTCCGCTCAGATGACGATGCCTAAAAACAATATGGTTATTTTAAATACGGAAATCTAAGAGATATAGTTCTTGGAAATCATCCTGTCAAAATTTATTTCACTAACCACTATGGGCAAATGGCGTGTGGTGTTACCCTATTAAGAAATTAAAATACGCATTTTGGTCTTCTGAGGTACCTACAGTTTCATTTTAAAAACTGAATTTATTGCAGCAGAAGTTGCTAATTGCAACCCTGATTTGCGGTACATGGATGCTTCATGAATGGTGCGTGGATTTTGTGTGTTCCAAACGGCCATGTTAAAAGAGTTCACATAGTCAGATGAACGATACCTTGCCTGTCCTGTGAGCCAGTTGATGAAAATATTTGCTAGGATTTTAAATAGGAAATGCATGAAACAGCAATTGGTGTGTATAAATAGTAACCAGCTGGTGCAGAAGTGTGTGGTACTATATTCAGACGACTGTTCACGTGTTGTATTGTAAATAATTTCAAGCTTAAAGACTGTTTGGCCTTTTTACAGTAACAACTGAATTGTCTGGACATATTTAACATAAACAACTGCACTGAAAGCAATTTACCCTGTATATATTGTAGATTAGTTATGTACTTCTAAATACAGGTATGTTTGGTCAGGGCTTAAACTTTTAACTTTTCTTTGTGTCTGATTTTTATTTGCTAAAATTTTCTGTCAAGAATTCATTGTGGCTTAAAAGAACAACATACAGATTATTCTTGCCGGTACACACAGTCAAATGCTTTGAGGGATTTTTAATCTAAATGTTCCTTCTTACCAATGAAATAAAAAAGTGTGCACATGCAGAATAAATTATTGAAATATGTTGTGTATTTAAAAATTACAAAAAAAAAATATATATATTTAATTTACACCAGTTTAACTAAACATGTTTAAGACCTCTAGTGTGACCGTGGCCCTAGTGTTCTGTTTTCCTACCACAAATTGTTTTGGCATGAAGCCTGCCAAAGACAGACGGTACATCTGCTGACATCTAGCAAATACTGTAATTGCATTATGTAAAACAAGCTGCGTCAGTATGTGCTGCTGCCAAGGTACAAGCTGGAAAACTATGCCCTCAAGATGCAGATACAGGAGGAAGCATAGTTCAAACAGTGCACTTATAGTAGTGCAACATTGCAACCATACATAATAAAAATTCATATATTCGTGATAAGTGAAAAAACTGACAACAGGTCTCACACAAATAATGTGTACAAATGTTAAAATGGTATGAAAATGTTCTCACGTGAAAGTGGGTACACATATGCACTTGTGCACAGACACTGGCCACTACTGCTTGAGTTAACTAGGTTTTTTTGGTCACGTGATGTTTGATGAATAGCAATAAGCCAGGTAGTAATCAAACCTAAGCAAATAATTATCTTAGTTAGCAAACTGCGTTAGGGTAACTTCTCAAACAACTCAAGTAGGGATTAGCTGGCATGCAATTTCTTAATTTTAAGTGCCATACCTGTTGAGAACTTAACTAAGAATTTAGTAATTGAGAGAGGAGCATCACTGATGAACACGAAGGAAAAATGTTTATGGTTCAAATGGTGCTACAAGTCTTGCAAACAAAGCTGAGGTATTCTTCACATACACAGGACTAAATCTGCCCTACTTGATCGTCAGATAACGGAAACAATTTCTACTGTTACTAAGTAACCCATCAAGTTATCAGAAATAATTTATGTTTGTAAAATTACTGTAATTGTTTTATTTACAAGTATATTTTTATTTGATCCTTTAACTTTTGTGACTGTGTATAGGTATGTTTGTGACCATATATGTCTGTGTATATATGTTTCTGATTAACACATATATTCTGTGATTGTGATTGTGTATGCTGTGTGTCTCTTCTCAACTGTTGATGTTGTGAAGAATCAGTCCGATGTCTCGTCTTCCATCTAAAATTGTGTATAATCTTGTAACATTGAGTCATGAAAAATATTTATTCAGACAGTTTTAGCCAAAATTACAAGGGGTAGTGTTAATTTTGAACCATCATTATTCTCGGCAAACTCAAGTGTATTGTGGCACCCTGCAAAATTTTAACACTTTTTAAAACAAACTTCCGTTTATACATTCACGTGGCAGCAAAACTTGAATGAGGGAACTTTATAGGAACTCTACATCCTCCTAACTGCTTTGTGCCACAATAGATGAAACAAATTTAGAAGAGATTAAAGTTATAACCCGAATAAAATAACAGATTGAGATAACTTTGGGTACTACCAGTGCATGTGAAACGTACACTTCCTCATGTCACATACAATGAAATTTTTGGCACCAACTCTGTGACGCCAGTAGTTGGAATATTTTCTCAAGGAGTTACCTACCCCATGACATAAGCCAACTGCGCACTGTTCCATTGACTAGCCTTCATTCATTACCTGAGTAATTTTTACAGACAGCTACCAAGCATCATTCACACAAGCAGGCCTAACCAACAAGTACCAAAATTCCTGAACATTATGTAATATGGTGTATGAGAAATTCTTATGCTTCACATTAAAACAGTCTCGAAATTACCAAACAGGGTGCCATATAAAAATGAACCAAAATGGTCTTCTTGTTCAGCTATATAACCATAAAAAATTATATCTTAAAAGCTGAGTCTAAATATTAAATTTAATACTTTAATATTACATACTATGTATGTTGCGGTAGAGTACTTTTTTGTTCTCTTTCAAAGAAATCCTCAATTATTACTGTTTTACGTATGATGCCGTCTGGCCAGAGGTGTGAGCCAATTAAGTAATATGTTAGAGTTGAACACTATCCAGAAGTTAACCGGCTGGCATTGGTTTATATGTACTAGGTATATTGAGTGGCCAGGCCCTTGAAATTTGCGGAGGACTTACAATCCTTACAGAAGATTACTGAAGTTGATTGCATCCAAAGTGACAGTTTATGTATGATTTGTTCTTTCTTGTTTTGTTTAATCCATACGACTATGTTCTATTCCGGAATTAATTTGTGTTTGTATTGTTGTATTTTGTGTTTGTATTGGTGTTGTTTTTCGGGATATGACTGATTCCTTTTTGAAATTGTTGGTTTTATATGTTTTTTTATAGCAGCTAATACTGGCTTTTCTTTACTTGTTTTTATTTATATTGTAGTGTTTTTCTGCAATGTGGCAACAGTTAGCTCACAATGGGATACGCCAAAAAAAACATTTGGCTTGTAAGTCCAACTCATTGCATAACGTGTTCAAAGATCACAGTTTAACTAAAAATTGTCAAGAAGAGATGCTGGAAGCTTACGGCATAGAGTTTCGCCGATCTTACGCAGGCGGCTCATACCGGAAGAACGAACACTTTTTGATGTAGAAATTGTGGTCAAGATACGAAGCATGGACTGAACCTAAATTAATCTCTTGGCTGTGCCTCATTCATCGACAAGAATGTGGGTTCGTATGAGGAGATGTACATCAGGCAGGGATAGTTTGGCCGCACTTGTTACTAGGTGTACCTACAGCTAGTAAAACAGGGGAAACTGGAATAGGCACTGTAAAAACACTTTTAAGGAGTGAACATGCACTAGAAGATACTGTTGTGTTTGTACATGCAGTGCCTATTGGAATGAATCAATATTCGGCGAGTCCAAAACAACTTCTTGGGCAGTCACCTTTGCAGAACTAATCATGTTACTTCAGTATTCTTTGTCTCATAACAATGCATTTTTTATGTGTAACGTCTTCAGTGATGCACTATGCATGACATAAAACATGCAACTTTAATGTGAGCGTAAAATCTTTTGACTTAATTTAACTGAAATTTCTATTGCGTTTTGGAGACAGCTGCGTGTGTTTTATTCTTAAGTTTTTGAAACTCTTTATTACAAAATTAAATTTTTATAGATGTTCTGATATGTACTCTTTGGTAGAAGTCATTGACACATTTTTTATCTTTTGAAAAATGAGCCACGTGGAAGTTTTATTTAACTATGGACAAAATTTGGAGTTATTGTATGAAACTGTTTACGGGTAAAACCAACAATGATCCTAATCCCACATCAAATATCAAAGGTCTCGGAGATAAGCTTTTGACGTATTTAAGTGCGAGATGAATAGAGCAAACTTAATCTTGAGCTGGTGGCAGTCGTAGGAGCGTAGAGAATTGCCACATTTGTATAACGGTAAGATTCCTTAATTATACATTATGGTTGTGAAGATTGTCATCCTTTAGTTACTGTTAACTATCTCCGTCATTCTTTGTTTTCATAGACTGAGAAGAAAATGTCGGCAAAGTACAAACTGACGTACTTTAAGGGTAAAGGAAGAGCTGAATCTATTAGACTGTTGTTGGCGTATGGCAAACAAGAATTTGAGGATAGTTTTATAGATAAAGATAAATGGCCACAAGTTAAACCAAGTAAGTATTTACATAGACTAACATGGTTGCATTGTATAGTTTAGGACAGTAGGCTTACTACATTTAGAAATCTCATTACAAAAAATTAGTTTAGCAAAGCAGATTAGAAAGATATAATATTACTGTATGTTCTCTTCTGTATAGGATGTTGTGGTTGGAAATATCACTATTCAGGGTTGTGGAAAGTTGTCATTTTAAGGAAAAAAGGTTGCTATAAATTTGTATCTTACGCCAAATTGTTTCCATTGCAGATCTACTTATTGCATTTTTAGTATTAGGTGCAAAACATTTTTTAAAGTACCGTTAATTTTTAAAAATGTTTTCATTCTTGGTAATGATTGTTCTGCTCTTATAAGATGTCTGTATGTTTCTGTTGGGACACAGGGTTCAAATTGTGAGCTAGTAAATTATTATGGGAGCCTTAATTAACCCTTCGTGCAGCTTAACAGGCTTGAACATTAGTCTAAAAAATTAGTGATGGAGACTGTGATGTCATGTTGATTGAACCACCACGAGTCCATTGATTAGGGAACACATGTCCCACATTTGCATGTTTTATTCCTGTACCAGTACCGATTCTAGTAATGATAACGTGTCATTGACAAGAAAAGTGAAACATGTCCGTCCATTGGTGTAAGTATGGCATTGTGTCCAATTGATTGTTAGCTGCAGATAGAAATCATTTCCAGGACTTGTCCTTTGTCTACAGTAAACAAAATATATTTTGACAAAAATCTCATTCTACAGAAAGTAGCAAGTTCACTATTTTTTAAATGAAGTTTTATTATTTTGTTACTTATGCATACAAAGTGCTACAAAAGAACTAGCTTAAGCGATGTTTCTTGTGGCAAATCTGTCGGTAAATATATACAAAGATCAAAATTTATTTCAGAATATCAGTACAGTGATCTCTCAGTTTAAAGTCTTCCAGTTTAACGATTCCTTAATTTTAACAACTGTATTTTTTGGTCCCATCTAAAGTACAAACATACTTCAATAATTCAGTTTAAAAACTCCTTCAATTTAAGGACGATTCTTTTCATCCCGTGAGAGTTGTTAAACCGAGAAATTACTGTAGTTATCCTTTTCATTTGAAGATCCGCAGCAAATTATATGTAACAAATATTTAGGGCTTTTGGCTATTAATAAACTCCAAAAAACTATTTAAATTGTCTTTGAAACATGCTTACGAATTTGTAATGTCCAGCAACGAGAAAATTGTGGATGATGTCTAGAAAATTTTGGTTATTCACCAGAAAGTACTTGTTGCATTTCTGCTGGTAGCAGTTCATTTGTTCTCAAATGTGTTTTCATCCTAAACGACGACACTGCAGTAATGTAGTAGCAGATGTGTCCGAGCTTAAGATGTTGCTGCGGTCATTACGTGAATCAACGTGCTACCAACATTGCTCTAATGTTTTAGTCTTTACGGTAGAAGAATGCATATACTCGACGTACTCGGAGCTGGTGCATAGATTATGAGAGCGCAGAATAAATAAGTTATATTGTAGCATTAGTTACTCTGATGCAGCAGTGCAGGTCTATTCACGTAAAATTCCTTCATTTTCCAAGTAATAATAATAGTAATGTTTTGGTACCCATGTATAGTTACTTGCAATAGGGCACAGAAGATAACTGAAACTGGTTGAGCATTTTCTGTTGTGTGAATGTGGCATAACATTTCGGTTTTCCGAGCAAGTGCTAGTTTACTGTAGCGTCTTAACGAGAATTTTCTGGTGTTCATTTAACCTTCCAGCACCATAGAGGTGTTGCATGTATTCATGTTTGCCACATGCTGTGACGAAGTTCAGACATTATCTTATCTAGCCTTTTATCATTACATCACATAACTACATTACTCAGTGCTTTATTTATGTAACAGGTTTTGGCAAATATAGCATGTCACAGCTTTGTTTGGTTTGATTTATCTAGAGTAGATTAGATATGCTCAGTCAAGCAGGCATTATGTGATCATGTTTGCATGTGTGTGTTGTCTTTCAGTGGAATTGTTTGATTTTAAATACGATAAAATTTTATGGTTCAGTATATGTTGTATCTCAGTAATTAAATAATTTATGTGTGAACAGAGAACTAGGGAAGAACTAATTATGCTACATGTTATCAGCAAATACAATCCTGAGTTGGGGATGTCCACCATATAGTGAAAAATGAGACCTTTATTTTGTGATCTCTTGTATGAGAAATGTACCAAAATAGTACTACTGGAAATATTTTTATTTTAAATTGATTTAACTACAGTATGTATAAAAATTATATCAATCTTAATATAACTTACATTTAAACAAATAAGAAAATATTTGTCGAGTTGTGTATAATATATTCCACCTGAACAGTGTTAATTTCAAAACTGTTCTGTACATTTGTGTTGGTTATGTTGGTTGTGGAGATAAGAATAGATGTTGATGATCAGCATTTATGAAAAAGTAACCTGTAGATTTTCTGTCACATTACCAGGATGCTTGCTCCTTCGCTAGTATAGTTGTCCAAGTTATACAAATATTAGCTTAGTTCACTTTTCAATGTAAGTAAATTTATTTTGATTTATTTTACAGACAATTTGATTGGTAACGTAACTAACTACACATACAGTAGTGTTAAAACTTGTGGCTAGGCCCTCGTACCTTGTATAGGACCTACTAATAATTGTAGAACATTGCAGAAATTGAAGACATCTAGAGTGACAATTTACGTATAAAAAAATAAGTGCTTTACAAAATATTAACACAGTGAAATTATGTGTAAAAACAGACGTAATTAACAAATAGTTATGTATTATCAGAAGTTATGTTAGTTATTGAAAATGAAAAGTACTACATGTTCCCACCTACTAGCAGGGTCATAGTGTGAGTGGGAGAAGGTCGTGGTGGAAGGTAGGCCGTCTGCTCGACTAGCAAGACATGCCGTCACCCTCCGGTCCAAGGAATGTATGAGGTGAAGTGAGATGAGTGTAGCAGCGACAGAATGAGAAAGTTGGAGAAACATGAGTTCCCTCAGAATACCCGCCGGACAATGGCAACGTTCGCCACATTTTCCACATGCGAAAAATCCGAGCCTGGACCCACTGGGGATTGAACCCTAATGAGCTCAGTGAGAGGCAAGAGGATTTCAATATACAGAGTTACAGATGAATAAAATTCAAATTTGTTTTCAATTTTGTGTTTTGATGTTTGGTTCTTTGTAGGGGTTTTTTAACTGCTAATTTTGGATGTCTCCGGTGAAAATAAAGTTCTTGTCACTTATTGTTGCGTTATCATTCTTTTCATGTATGCTTCCTGATTTTGGCATACAGTGGTGCATCCTTGTCTATCAACATTGTTGCACCACATTTTCTCCAGGGGCTTGTGTTGTAGGTGTTTGGTGTTTACAAAAACTCTGTAGGTTAGAGAGGCTAGGACAGACAAAATTTCATCTTCAGGTGTGCAAACGATAACTACAGTTAAGTATACAAGTGTTTAATTAACTCCTTGCTACTTTCTTTTTGAGCAGGGTAAGCTGCTGTTGGCACAAGAAAGTCACCATTTGCTGTGGGAAAAGTGTAAACAGTAAACATAACTAAAACAATAGCGAAGTGAAACTGAACGCACAGTGACTGGATTTATTGGTTTAGACATACGCCATTGCAAAATAAATGACTGTTAAAAAAACTAAAAAGAAGACTTATTTTTAGTTTTCTTTTGACAGTCATTTATTTCGCAGTGGCGTATGTACAAACAAATAAATTCAGTCATGCACTCCCATTGCACATTTCTTTCAAAGATCATATGAATGCGCAGTGTTTAAAATATTTGGTACTTTACGTGCCTGCATTAAAAAAAAAAATAATAAATGTTTTGTTTTGTTCTCACATCATGCAACAAATATGTAGTTTTTGAGTAATCTTTCCACAGCTCTGCCATTTGGCAAAGTTCCTCTTCTTGAAATTGATGGAAAAGTTTACCATCAGTCCGATGCTATTTGTCGCTACCTGGCGAAAAAATTTGGACTAGCTGGAAGCAATGACGAAGAATCATTACAGATAGACATGATCGTGGACACATTTGAAGATTGGACAACAGGTATGTAAACATACAATTGCAACATTATTACCGTATATGTCGGTCTTCTAATTTTTTGAGATTTTGATATCTGATATAAAAATGATCTGCTACAGTTTAATGCACTTTTCAAACAATGTAGTAGTTTTTTTAAACATCTACTGATTTCTTTTCTGTAAATTTTTGGCATGTTTCCTCAGGCAATTTTTTGTTGACATAATGAATACTTATTTCACTGGAAAATTAAAGTTTTTGTATTGAATATTGTGTCACTATACTAGTCTAATTATTTTAACGACTTTGATTTTATTACGTCAGTACTGTATTACTAGCTTCAAAAGTCATATTCTATGTGTAAAATGTGTAAATTGGATAAGTACTTCTCATTGTGGTGGCCTTGAACACATCTGCATATTGTCGTAACTACTGTACTACAGAAATTTAATTTAATTATTAAAATTACACTAACAATTTTTATTGTAGAAATGAGGAACTCCATGACTAAACAAGATGAGGAAGCAAGAGCAGCAGCGAAGAAAAAAATTTCCACAGAAACAATACCTTACTATGCTACGAAATTTGAAGAAATTGTTCAATCTAATGGAGGATATTTCGTCAACGGGAAAGTAAGTACTGCTGCTCATTTTATGTGCTGGACACAGCCTCTCCAGTTAATCTGTATGTTAGAACATGTGCAAAACTGTAACCTCATGACATAATTATTACGTACAACTTTTTTTTCAATTTTTTATGTGTAACAGTTCTTAGCCATGTTAGTTCTTGCTCTTTATTGCAAAGTAACATAAGTTGTGCTACATATAAATGTCAAAAAATCAACACAACTAGTTATACATTTGGAGCTTTGAGTGTGATGTAACACAAAATGGAAATGTTCTTAATGTTTTAAAAATAAATTGTTAATACACATAGCTGTACTGTACTTAAAAATCAAAAGCGGGTGTGCTACCCAATATGGAGTGTAAAGATAACATTCAAGATTGTAGTGCGCTGTACACAATATATGTTCTGATACTATTTCTGCACTGGTCATGTTCATAGTTTTTCCCATTCCTAATGTGTGAACCAGAGCTCTTGAGTTAATGTACAACTAGGGTTACCAGACACCCTCTTTTACCTGGACATGTCCTGTTTTCAACGCCTTGCAAACTGTCCGGCCGAGTTTTATAAAAATGGGTCAAATGTCCTCTTTTTCAAGAACAGACAGCTAAGTTCTGTGTCATGAAATCTTTAGGAATGGTGCCGACAGGCCTCACGCTTATGTGTAACTTCTTTGCTTTGAAAATTAATACGTTGTTCGTTTGTTATACATATGTTCACAGAAAGTATGATTGTCAGCCTATGTTGAATACAATTTCAGTCTGTGTTTTATTTTGTAGTGCTAACATACTTGGAGTTTATTTCCAGAAATTATGTTTGCTTTTTTAAAATTTACTCTACTAAACTACAAGATAATAAAGTAACTAATTTATACATTTACATAAAAAAATTTTATGTTGTACTTTGTGTTTTTTATGCTTTGTACAAGTGTGTGTCCTCTTTTTGGGTTACACTGCAATGGCAACCCTATGTACAACAAAACATGACAGATGTTACAGTTGCAGCATTATAATAATCTTTTTTACTCTTAGACTCTCATTCAGGAGGAGCAGATTCAGTTCCCAGTCCAGCCATTCTTATTTAGTGTTTCTCAATTTTCCGAAATGTATTCATGTGAATTCTGGGGATGGATCTTTACTACAGGCCATGGTCAATTCCTTACTACTATCCTGCCGCTCTGAGCCATTTGTGAGTCTCGAATTCCTTCGCCATCGAAGAGACATCTAGCTCTATCTACATGTATATAACCTCAATCGAGGAATGTGGTTTTCTCTACATTTCATGTAATGGCAGTATTTGAAAACCAAAGGCATCTTTGTATTGCTCACTACCTGCGAGCATTAGCAATTGTAAACTTTACCTTTGATGGTAAAAGTGTCACAGATTATATGTGGCACTCTTCACTGTGATCCAAACAATTGAAGAAGAAGAAGATGAAGAAGAAGAAGAAGGAAAAGGAAAAAAAAAGTTTATTGCTCAATTAGTATTTGAAAAATTTTCCATCAAAGTACTCTATTTTAATTTTAGTTAGTTGTCTTTCAATGAAATCCACTGTACCTAACATTATACTTTATAGATACATCATCTGTTTCTGAAACAAGACTTAGCAGTTTACTATAGTGGCGGTAGAATATCTTTGTAATAAGGGGGGAAACTGAGCAGACACAATATGAGCAAGTTTTTTTTTCCGGCCATCTTACTTTTCTGTCAACTAGTCATATCCTCAACTACATTCATTGCTGGGGGTTTGTACTGCTGCTGTTTTGTAAATATAGTGTCTTTTAACTGATAAGATGCAAATTGTAAAAGAAACAGGTAATCAAAATGTGAAGAAATGTTTAATTAACCAGGGGTTCAATCTGTTTTTGTGAAGAGTTTACTAATTTATTTACCACTCTTCTGACAGGTCCAAAAATGTGTCTTGTTGCGTTACGCATATTAACCTATAGTCCTTTGTCTTATAAATACATTAATAGGTATTCAAAAGATTTGTGTACATTTTTTTTCTTGTAAGGTTTGTTATTTTCAAGTACTACAGTTTTTCTGTTAAGTGTCACATTCTATAAATTCTAGTGTATGTTTTGTTTGTTGATTATAATGTTAATTACAGTATTTTGACGTGTTCTATGCCCAATTAATTTTTAAAACTAGTAAACTATTTACATATAAACCATTTAATTTAAAAATAACATAAAAACATTAAATAAACCTTGCTGAATGTGAAAAAGAGCTAATAAATTAACAACTGAACGTCATTTTTCCCATATGTTGATGTGTTCATTATATACTGTACAAAGAAGCCATAGTGAAATTCATTTATTTAATATTTAAACGCTGGATCCAAAAGGGCTAACTTTTCTTGGACGGACTGGGAGATTTGTATGCCTTTACCAGCTTGTTATACTAATGGCATCACATGTATTACTCCGTGCACATCAGGGAACAGTGTTTTTAAGTACTGAATGTGAATATTATCATAAAGCCGCCGCAAAATACTATGAACAAAAGTTTTTTTCATGTTAAAGTTTTGACAAAAAAAAAATTATTACTTTCATTTTTCATTCAAAGTATGTTTTAATATTAGCATTTATTAAATTCTTATTTAAAATAATGGTCAAAAAATTGCCAAAATTTTTTGTAAATATTATTAATTTCTTCTTGTATTTTTTATTATTTTCTAAGATATTTTATGCTTTGAAGTTTTTCTTTGAACATTGACACCACTAAATATACAAATAATATGAGTTATCTGACTCGATCTTAAGATAGTTGCATTGTAAGTTGCAAGAGGAAGTTTTCGACTGCTTTCAAAGAGCAAGTACAGTTTTTCATCATTGACCTAAATAGTGGTTTTTCCCATGTTATAGCATTGGTCGTTACTGTAAGGAGTTTGTGACTAGGTATGTGTGTGGGATGTTTTTTTTTTCTTCTTTTCTATGTTATTAGATGTGATATGTGAATGTTCATAGCTTTCTTGGGCAGACATTCGTTTTGTGGCTATCATTGGTGGTCTTGTGAGCATGCTGGGTCTTACTGATATTCTGGAGAAATATCCTAACCTGAAGTCTCTCCAGAAGAAAGTTCTTGAAGAACCCAACATCAAGGCATGGCTGAGCAGGCGAGAACCTATTCCGTGATGCTACTGCTGTCGTCAGAATCTCATATTGCCAAGATGAATGATAAATAATTGTGTATAATTTAAAAATACATATCTAAAACTTTACCTTAAAAAATTCAGTACAATTTATTTCTGTCGAGATGTCATTCATGTAAACAGCTACTTTTCCAATTTCTTTTTCTTCTTCTGGGATTAAAACTGTACAATATTACCTCTAAGAAATATAGTCACTGTGCTACTTTATGAATGTTATTATTTCATAATTCAAACCTTTGTAATTTTTTCATTGTTATAAATTATGAGTTTTGAAACAAACGATGTAATATGGCATGTTAGCAATTCAGAGCTACGTATGAAATGTCAATTGTTTTTAAACGAAATGCTGTTTATAAATTATTAAAATAATCATGCAAAACCATTCCTAAGCAATGTAGGGAGCCCAGGGCTGGCCCCACATTTATTTTTACATGTAAATTGCCTTTGTTTGTTTAATATATATACAATTTTGCTACCAGTTTAATGTAGGCCTTGTGGTCTTTCCAACAATGGTATCTAGAGTTTTGTGTACGTACTAGTTGTAATTTATTTTTGAAGAGTAAGTAGGTCAGTGAATATTTTTTCAGATTTAAATTATGTACCTAGTAACTGTGATATAATTTTTATTAAAAATAACATTTAATTTGGTGATTTAAAATCATTTCTGATTTTAACAGTGAGTAGAGCATTTTTCTTAATAATGTTATTATTCTTGATTTATAATTGTAAATTATTCTGATTAGCCTTTTTTTAATTTTCAATATACGTTTGCTAAAATAAATGTCTACAAATTGTTTTTTAACAATGTTATATATACGTTGTTAAAGCTTGAAGTGTGTGGACAGAGATACCAAGCTAATTGAAGACTTACTAGGAAGGCTTGTTGTATTTTAGTACAAGACCGGCCTACAACAATGACCGCTAAGAGTTTTGCGCAGTATTTGATTGTAGGCAATGGAATAATACATTGCTTCTGATTGGCCATAGGCCCATAGAAATTTTGAATTTTATGTTTCTCTTCACTTAGGTACAGAATTATTACTTAATATAAACATACAAAATTAGTATGAAAGCTAAGCGGTTACTACAGTGGATTCTCTATCCGTAGTTTCTCATGAGACTGACAAAAAATTCCAATGCATGAGGGATTTCAATGGTTGTGGTCTTAAAATGATGTAAAATAAAGAAATGGGCCCCAGAATGTGTTAAATGGATGCAGATATTTCAGTCCATTACATTTCAGTAAATTGATTGTGAATATTACCTCTTTGAAATTTTGTTTAAAATTACTAATAATGTAATATTTTTAAACTGATTCATGGGAAAGCACAGACATAACCTCTACAACATTAGTTTCATGCACGTACCTTGAAGTGATGGTCTTTTTTAATGTATAACAAAACATACCTGGCCACAAAAAAAATGTGAGCTACAGTACTAAAGATTTGGAATAGGTACATCAATAAAACATGTATGTAAACATGACATAACATTGTATTATGTACCTCTTAACTTTTTAATTTCTGTGGTATGTATGTACTTTTCTGCTAGAGAAATCAATAATTCTGGTACTAATGAAACAAAATTTTCAGCCTGCAGCAGGTTTTTTTCGTCCATGATACAAATTTTACAGCTAACAAGCACCACAAAATAAAAATTGATACTTTTCGTTGCAGCAGATCGCAAGCCGAGACATCACAGCATTGTTGCCACATTTACCTTAAACGATTAGCTAACCATACAATTAAAGTACATTCAGAAACATTTCAATTTTAATAACCACTTAATCATTATGGTTAGACTAATAGTGTGATTAGATAACCAAGACTTTTAAACATATATGGAGAAAATGGCCCTTAGAATCACAGTACATTAATTTAAAAATAAAATAAATACCAAGTGCCTGATATTAAACTACAAAACTCTAAATCCTGTAGTGTCTAAATAAAAAATCAAGTGTTTTTTAAATTTTATTTTGAAATAATGTGACTGTTCACCAGGCAATTGGGGTTACTGGTTGTGTAATTGCAGCAGTTTAGAGCAGTGTGTCTCAAGAAGTTACTTAAGACATAGAGCATGAGCCATATGGGTAATCTGTCTCGAGTTAGAGCTAATCTTGACCCAGTGAGTGACGACCAAGTAAGCCAGCAAGCAAAAGCCCTAGTAATGATAGCACAGTGAAGGTAAATCTCCTCACATAATTAAAGGGGAAAAGGCATAAGTCACTCACCGTAGATTTATTATCACAGGTTGGTATGCAGGTAGATTTCATTAAAGGAGAAGACCAAGTAAATTGTGTTTCACGGGATGCGTATATTCCCAACAGAACACCTTACAACACTTGATACAAGTTATACATCTGTTTGAAGATAGCACACTCCTAGGTTCATAGTATATGATTGATGATCAGGGTTTGGGTCTGTCCCAATTTAGTATAAACGTAGTTTCACAATAGTTCAACACAAGATAACAACATGTTTGTGACTTGAGATACTAAGACTTAAGCTACAATGAGACATACGAACTAGACAAGGTGCTGCTGGCCGTTTCGAAACGAGATACAAGATGTACTCATCAATATTTGACTAGGTGCTTTGGGCCATTTACACATGAAATGTAAGACTTGGTGCTTCGGGCCGAAAAATACTGGAGCGAGATATGAATTACTGAATGAGAACTGAGACCTTACTAGTGGCAGTAAATACTTGGCGATCAACTCTTTGACCCCGAGGAGAGTTATAACATTTATGTAACTTCCAATTCACGTACTGCTAGCAACTCAACTATGGTGCTGATGGCCATCTCAAATAACTGACACAGTGAGTAATGGTAAGGCTTAATGACGATCAACTATTTTGTCATGAGAAACTTGAAATTGTTAATGTAGCTGCTGAAGTACAGTATTTAAGATCTGGTTAAGTGTATTCACACTATAAAGATTAACTTAGTTACATTGCAGTATCTGTGGGTTAGGTAACTGACTAGTTTAGCGGACTTTGGCTTCCCCTTAGAGTTGTCCTAACACTCGGGTAAGGATCGGTGACAAGAAGTTTTTGTGGGGTGAAGGAGTCACCATCAGACGAATTTGAGGAAATGTATTGCAGAGGGAACCTTGCAGACATCGATCCTCTGTGACGGATTGAACGGACTGATGTGTGTTGGGCTTGGGCACCTTGCGGACGTCAACCACCAGCGTGTATGGCAGGAAGGTAGGTATAGGTAGGAAACTGTTGGCACCTTGTAGACATCAAGCAATAGTTCGGATACAGAAGTGAACAGCACCTTGTGGACGTCAACCGCTCAGGAGGGCGAGTGCCAGGATGACCTGACGGTTAGGCCGAGTCCCTGACGACTGAAGAACTAGGGCAGGAAGCCTTTTATATCTGCCAGAAAGGCTTAAAGTATCATTAAGTGGGTGGCGCAAAATGGCAGACAAGAGCTACAAGTGTGCTATCCTCACAGTCTGAAATTTACTCATTAAAGAAATATCCAGACTGAAATAAATAACACACACGTTGCCGTTTAACACTATAATTAAGGTACAATAACATTTTAATTAAAATTGAATTTATTTCAAGGCAAATGGAACAAATGCAATACATATTAATAACATGTGTATTTCCAGTGTCAGTTGTGAATGCACTTTGCAGTGTCTGTGCACAGGATTAATAATACTGGTTAGGCACTCAGCCGTATTTATAAACAAACTCTCATGGAAGGTTAACTCGCTGCGTGATACAATTATACACTGAAAATATGCATAGGATAAACGTTGGAACATATTAACGTAAGTAATTTTGGTTTTACAAATAAAGAAAGTGACATGACAATCTTACAAGCTAAAATAAACTGTAACAGTGATCAGCAATGTGCAGGCGAATGCTAAGACTTTGAACTTAAGATATAAAGTGTTAAAAATCGGGGAGTGAGCGTTAAAGGATTTTGTAGCTTGACGGGACTGACATGCGACAAATGTAATTTTTAAATCTATTTTCGGGATTGCATTATTTATTACCACTATATTCACTTTACTGACAAATTGAAAACACATTCTAGTTATCACCACCCAAGATTGATAAACTCCATGAATAGTTCTTTATTAATGCACCACACTATCAACAAGTTTCTCACAAAGTTAGCAAAAAGTTGCTTGTCAGGGTTGCTCTTATTTTAATTTTTCTTCTTTGAATTTCATATTTTTGCAAATGTCAATGAAAGTTTTTAGCATTTCGTAAAGTTCCTTGCCCTTTAACCTGTTTAAATGGGCGTGGGACGATAATTAACTATAAATGTGTCATTTAAAATATCCAGATGTTTCTTTAATTAGTACAGGGTATTGTATCATCATTGATCCAAAGAAACCATATGTGGATTTTGGACACAGAGTAGCCGAATAGCCTGTTTGTGACTTCCAAAGATGTAGAATGTTTTTTGTGCAGTGATATATCATAGTGCCTTTAGGTTTGTTTGTTATTTTTAATATTTGCTTGATTTATTCTGTATGATACAAAAACCAGCGAAAAAAGTGTCAAGATATACAGGTAAAAAACAGTGTTTTTTGTAGTTCTTTTCAGGGAATATCATTTAAAACTATGTAGACATGTAACTGCTGTAAAAAGCTATGTAAAATTTATTAGTGTTTCAGATACAATGTTGTAAAATGTTATAGCTTCTCATTTTAGGCAATAAAATTGTTACTTCAAGAGTAATGTATTTTAATCACACCAGAAGAAATAATATGCTGTTGATAAATATTATGCTACCTATACACAATATATTTGTTTAGTTTTGAGAAAGCTATTCAGTGGACTCTTGCTCTGCAATTTTTTATTTTGTATAAACAGTAAACACTTCTCTTTCTGAAAACGTAGAGATAAAAAGATAGCACCTCGCATCTCAAGGGCCACCGAGATAAGCCACTGACAATATATGTGTGAAGTGAATAGCAACCCTTATCTTATATTGCTTGCAGCTGGAAGAACATTCAAAATCCTCACCATTCTATAGAGGTAAGGTTTATTTAATGCGTGTAATGCATACTAGTAGATTTAACTGCAGCTGATTCTCATAGTCATACTTTATTTTTCGCAGAGAACAAAATGGCTCCTAAGTACATATTGACATATTTCAAAACTAAAGGCCTAGCTGAATCTATTAGACTACTGTTGGCTTATGGCAATCAAGAATTTGAAGAAAATTATATAGATAATGATAAATGGCAACAAATTAAATCAAGTAAGTATTTCTATTGTTAACCAATGTATTTTAAGTTAAAGACCACACTTTGACAGCAGAGATTTTAGGTCTAATTATATTACGAAAGCTGTATCCAACTCCTCCATCTTGTTATCATGTGTGTTTGACACTGTAATAATGAAATTGTTGCTTACTTTGCACATTGTTTTTCTGTAAACAAACTTTGCTTTTAATGTTACAAGTTTTTAATTGCAATTTGGATTAGTTACATAATTTACTTTCTTCTCCATTATTTAATTATAGTAGTTACATTTCACATTGTACTGTATTTTGCATTTTGTTATGTGACGTTATAGCATATTTGGCATTTTCGTACTTGCAAGATAAAATTTGTGTAGTACAAGTATATTATGTTTTGTTACCCATAATAAGCAACAATTTGTTTAACTTATACTGCAATACCAAGCAAGTAGATAGTACGGACATTTACGTGTAATGTAGTAGCTGAAGCACCAAGGTGCAAATTCCTAAAGGTTAATAACCTCGAAGAATGGGGGCTAAAGCCGTTGTTGATGGGATTAAAACTCTTGTGTTCCATCGTGAGATAAGAAGAAACATGAGTTCTTAACTCAATATAACTGCTATAAAACTATACCTTGGGCAGAAAAAATGAATTACTAGTACATATATTGATTGGAGCAGCAACATGGTACAAAATGATCATAATGAATTGTATACAGTACTACTAATAAATATTATATGATAGATTATTAAACTGTGCCTATCATTAATAGATAAACTTACATAAGTATGTTATTTAAAACTGTATCTGAAAATATGAGAGACACACATCCTATGAAAACCACTGCAACTGACATTAAATTACTTCATGAAAACGATATTATCTGTTACAGTGGTTGTACTATTTTGTCTTAGTACTTATTATTCAGTAATGTTTTATTGTATATTACTTCAGTAAAATGTTAAACAAATTGGTAGTTCAGATAAAGCTTGTACAGTCCATCTTGATCAATGTAGACAAATTTTTTTTTAAAATAGTATTTTCGTAACTTTAGTCTGCCAAATTTGTATTCACACTGTTATAGTGCTAAATTAATTCTGTGCCAAAACTGGAACATTTGGTTCATGTTTCAAGTTGTTCATTTATTTTAGGAACTGCCTCCATTTTTTTTTGTACAGAACTTTGTGTTGACATTGTGATGTGGTTATTTTGTTTGGATGCTGTACATTCCTTGTCATTAATTTTAAGTAATGGGTTTAGTACGCAGAACAAGAAATTAAGTGTACAGGTCTCCTTCAAATAAAAAAGGTTGTATATTTTTATAAGCAGTTGTATAAACACATGGCAAAACAAAATGTATAAGAATTGAATCAAGCAAATATTTGCTACCATGTAGTTTTAGTTGACTGAAAATGTTTAGCCAAATTAAAAATTGTTCAGTTTTCATTTCAAAATCCAGTTTTGTAGTGTTTGGCATTTTTTTGGCCAACAATAATGTTACTGGATCAAGGACGTATTTGCCACCGGCATAACTCGTATGCAACCAAACATGATTATCTGTATTAAAAATGTTGACAGGTCATACATGCTAAGTGAAGACTTTCATCAGAGCTTTCAGATACGTACCTCATTGTCATTTTTTTAATAAAAAATACCAACATAAGTTGTAAGCACTGAGTATAGATTGTACTGTACTCAAAATTTAAATTCTGATTGCATAATAAAAATGCTTTTTCATCATTATTCTTGACAAGACGGTCTACAAAAGGGCTCATCATTTATAGCTCGTTCATAACATAGGACTTAAACTTCATCATGACACCAGTGGAAATTATTACTGCATGAGCTGCTGGAAGATGTAAAATTCTGTAGAGACAAACAAAAATTTACTTGCAAAATTGTACACTTTTTTAAAAGTTATCATAATATTTATCCTTCGTACATTACCTCATATTTGATAATACTTATTTTTTTCACACTGCAACATGCGTACAAAACAACTCACAATGCTGCAATTGCTACAGGTGGAAACATTGCTTGACTTAAGATGTAATCGACAGCCACGGTCTTTAATAAGGAATCATTCCGCCATTTACTGGAGCAATTTCGGAAAATCGTAGAAAATCAAAATCAGGATATCTGGAATCGAGACATCAAACCCGGGTCCTCCCAGATGCAAGTCCATGTTAACATTGTGCCACTCACTCGGCCAATTTCTACAGAATTTTACACTGGAGTACAGTTTTATCTACTTTATGGTCTTTAGGGTTAGTTTAAATTAGGTAGCTTTGTTTGCTGCATGTAGAAAAATTTTTGATAGTTTTGAAAGCCAGCTGCTATCAATGATCGTGTTTTCTCAGCTACAGGCAGTTATGAACATGCTAGTGCTTTGTCTAAGGAGTCTTTTATACAATGTATTGTATGTGCGAAAATTCAAGCTAGAAGCAGACCTCGAACCGGATCTTATACGAGAACTTCCCAATCAAGGCAGATCTCATACGAGATCAGAAGATAGGAATTGTTCTTTTCATGAGTGGAGGGTAAGAGCAAAAACTCTGCTGAACTAATGATTCTATTGGTTGTTCTAACCTGTTACGAATTGCGTATCTGTCACAGAGATAGAAGAAAATATTGTTTTAGCTTTATGAAGAAGAATATGGTGAATCATGCCATTAACACATTTTAGTGCATAGTGATCTGAGGAAAACATGGTTTCAAGGAAAAAAATATAACACAACATTAATACTGTATGAGCTTACCTTTGTTTTATAACCAAATATTGGTAGGTTTGCTATTACAGCACCTATTTAAATATTTCTCCCTTGATTTTGGCCAGCAGAAACAGGTGAAATCTCCTGGTAGGTGACCGCCTTGTAGTCACAGATTCCTATTCACAATGTTTTTTTTTGCGTATCATTTTTTTAAATCATGAAAGGAGCATATATCTTAAAACTGTCACATAGATTTGTTGAATATTGTTTTTTTGTAGTAGCTTAATTTTTTCAAACGCGAGTTTATATAATTTTGGCTAGTTATTAACTTTCAGAAAAGTTCATTAAGACGTTAATTAACCACAATCATATCATTTTTTGCTTGAAAAAAATTAAGCTATATTGTAAAACTAATTTTCGATATATCAGTGTTATACAGTAGTTTTATAGTATATTTTCCTGTTTTGGATTTTAAAAATTATATTCCCCATAGCAGTGTAAATAGGAACCATTGCCCTTAATTAAGAATTCTACACGGAAAGTTAAAAATATGAATCAATCTATTCGTAGGTCACAGCTGAAAATAACTGTTTTAAATATTTATTGACCACACAGCAAAGAGGTGTGGCAGGTGAACTTGTTTACTGCAAGTCAAGGCGAGGTTGAGTCATTATCTTATCTCTCCTGTTATCACAGCCTCACATTGCTCATCTATTTACTTGCGTAACAGCCCATGGCAACCTGAAATGTTGGAAATTTCATTTGATTCGTTTTCGTGATAGTAGATAATATTATCAAGCAGTTAAGAGGAGTCCTTCGCGGTGTCAAATTTCCACCTTTGACGCGTGGGAACAGCGTAGCGATAAGAGCCAGTGTCTCACGCTTGACGAGAAGCATATCGCCTCTATTCGCAGCGCGCCAAATTGGCGTGCAAGGTTTCCGTTGTAGTCTTTTTACTAAGGGACTTAAAGCGGTGGCCCCAATATTTTATTTTGGAATAGTATGAAGTAAAGACCAACGCATGCTTCTCGTTTTGCACTTTACGAATTCAGGTAATATTTTCAGAGTTACAACAGTCTAAAAAACCCGATTTTAGCCATTTTGAGAGGCCCGAAAATCATGTTTATAACAAGCGTGCTGCATTTTTGAAAAAATAGAAGCATGGTTTCAAGTGTGTGTTCTTTTCGTAGGTAAACATAATATGAATAACTTTAGCGGTTTCGTGTAAAAATGTATGCGCGTGACACGCTGCAACGCCGTCCATGCGCCAGTCGAGGACTTCTCTTAAACTGTGATTGGGTTTCACAGGAAGTTTACTTATCAGTGTTTTAATATTGACAGTTAAAGATAGCATAAGTTTTAAACTATGCATGGACAGCGTAGAGAACTGGTGACGACTTATATGTACCTGTACTGGTTTGCATGTTTGTAATAAGAGCATGAGATAGAGTTGTGGGCCATGTTCAGGTCCCTCAATCTTCTCTTTAATTAACTCAGTGGCACTTAAAACGTTGGCAAAAAGTGATTTGAATAACTCTAACTTTCAGTTGCCTTCGTATACACACAGAAACACAGGCACATATGAATGTAAATACATATATACAGTATATTAATGTAAGTATACAAGTGCATAAAGGCTATTCATGTTAACATAAGCTCTTTTGAAGTTTTTGCTCCCTTTTTATTTGTCTGCTAAGTAGTATATATCTTGTCTACCATTTGTAGGTACAAATATTGTATAGAGATCACCAAACTCAAAAGTTGTCTGAGATTAATAATACACATTTTAATACAAGGGGCAGCAAATTGAAATGTAACGCTAGAGAATTGCAAATATATTTAAAGTCAACATAGTCTCCAATCCATTGTAGCATCGTTAGCCTACTATTACTGAATAATGCAGTTCCTGATAAGGTGTGAACAGTTATGGAACAAAATACACACATTCTGTGTTAAGAGGTCCGTCTATTTAGCTATTTAACACTGAACATTGTTGCAGTCGGTTAGAATGATACATTTTTTACATTGCCTACCCTATTACATTGATGTCCAATCCACTGATCTATGAAAATAAAGCAATGTACAGCATCAAATAATTTTTTAAATTGTCCAACTTTGCTAAAAAAACTTTTTTTTGCCCAGTTATATTTTTAAATTATGTACACATATTGGCCCAAAACTACCCAAGGACCCTAGAGTGAAGTTTCATACAGGTTTGCCAACAATAAAATGACAAAGTCACTGTTTAAAGTCCCATATGTCCAGCAGTATGACGTAAACACTACGAGCCAGTTCAGCGCGTTGCATGTCGGAGAATAGAGACTCTAGAAGCACAAAGTGGCCCTTATTGTCCCTTAGCTTCCGGGCCTACAGCCAACTATACAGCTCAGCAGGCAGTCCATTTAACTACACTTTCACCTCAGTTGGCTTCATGGTGATTCTTATAAGTTGTTACCATATTGTCAGCCTGCCAAAGTGATAACACATCTTGTTTCCTTTTACCCTAGTCAGGAGGCAACCCAAGGAAATGATCCACGTGCTTAACTTCTAGCCTAGGAAAACCATGAGGAAAGGGAGAAAGCACTGTTGGTGCAGCGGCTAGGTCATTCTCTTCCCAGCTTGTAGATCCAGGTTCTAATCTTAGTAGATTCAACCCTGATCTTCGCATGTGGGAATCGTGCCGGACGATGCCGCTGGTCGGCGGATTTTCTGGGGGATCTCTTGTTTCCCCCGCCCCTTTCATTTCGGCGCTGCTCTCACTCACTCTCTCACTCCCTTATTGGCTCTGTGAACGTCACTATTAAGGGCTATGCGTACATTACAGCAACAGATTTTGGTCAGCGCTTAACATTGAGGTCTTCAGCACGCTGGTGAGTGGTGACAAAGTGAGTATGGAGCAGTACCGGGATGAAAGGGCGAGGGAAATGGAAGATCCCTGAGAAAACCAGTGGACCAACAGCATCGTCTGGCACAATTCCCTTCGCGGGGGACCAAACCCATCGGGAATCGAACCCAAATTGCCCTGGTGGGATGCGAATGGTTTGACTCCTCGGCCACTGCGACTCTGCCTATATTAGAGTCCTGAGATGAGCAAGAGTAGGGATTTACATGTTAAATTATATTTACCGGTGCTCATTCATTTGTAATAATATCACTTTATGACAAAAATTGTTTACTGCATTGAGAAGAGGAGAATATTGCTTCAAGAATAAAAATGTAGAAAAAAATTTGTGAGATTATGTTTTCAAGTGCTCTTTGATAGTGAAAATATTTATTTGGTAATAGTTTTCAGTATATTTAAACGTGCCTTAAAATATTTTATAGCAATGTGTACCTCACCAATTTGAACTAAAACTGTGGCATATATGTAGGTTAGACAGATACTAAGCTCTACGTAGTGTAACATGTTGTGCTGCGTTATAGCAACACAAGAAACAAATGGGATATTCCAGAGATCATAAATCAACTGTACAGAAATGAAATCCACAAATATGTTAACAAAAATATTTGTATATTGCAATCATCAAGCAAAAAACACAATACAACTTAGCATGGCACAATTATCAAGTGTCAAAACTTAAGCCCCATAATTTGACTAACAGAGGCGCGGTCAAATAGAACCCGAAGAACGGTAACTCACTCGGCATGCTACCGGCCGTGCAAACCAGAATACAATTTAAAGTTAAAACGTTACAAGGGAAAATACGCACGATGTACAAAAAGGCCAGAAACCTTAGGCTGTAACAAAACTAGAAAAAGCAACCTCTTACCGCAACAAGCAACGCCATTCGACGGCATGACGAGTGAGTCCCATATTGTCGAGTAGGGTGATCAGAAGCGAAGCACTGCCAGAAGAAGGGTGTCCGCTCCGGCCGAGGCAGCAAACCTTGGCAGGAAGGAAGGGGTGGCCAGAGGGTGGGGAACCCGAGCATCGCCGAGAGGGCCCGAAGATCGCCGAATGGAAGTCCGAAGCCAGACGGAGACAGTTCATGATTTGCTCCACGCATGCTCGCACCACACACAAAACAGATGTAAACAAAGTACAGATGCCGATTACCAAAGCTGGGCTAGCACCAGCACAATGTATATCCCTATCCGTGCCAATACCAGGCTTCCCAGGCAGCCAGTACCCTTGAGCCTAACAAACTTTATGCATAATGCAAATTGTATGCTACAGAGACTGTGCAATTGTCCCATACAAACAATAATGTAGGAATAAGTTGGCCGGAGTCTGGGGAATTATCTCAGCATTATCTATATAAAACCCTGATAATTGTATTATTTAACTACATTTTTTTTATAAATTTCTCTATAATAATCTTTACTTTCTTGCATACACCATACTGCAGCATGTTAAGTAGTTTTTGAATAAAATACAAATACATATTGAAAAATATACACTTCTATATTTACTGTACGTATGAATTGGCAGCTTACATAAGAAACTGTAATTTCAGCAGTAGGATGGAATAACTAATAATAAAGTAACTGTTGGTTATATTTAAAATCTTACTTTAAGAAAACATAGTAAAATACTTTCCATTATTGTCACATGTATATTTTAGTAAGGTTGTAAGTATTTTCACAGATTTTCCATTTGGGAAAGTTCCTGTCCTTGAAGTAGATGGTAAAGTATATCATCAGTCCAAAGCTATTTGTCGCTATCTGGGGAAAAAATTTGGACTAGCTGGAAGCAATGACGAAGAATCACTTCAGATAGACATGATTGTGGACACATTTGACGACTGGACTACAGGTATGTAACCACAACGTTCCTGCTTACCAGTTATGTACATTTTGCAAACATGTAGTGGTATTTTTAGACAGGGGCGTTACAAATAACTGTTGGGAACTTGACAGTGTATAGAATACCATTAGCTGACATTGGAGTTTTCCCGTGCAAACTGTACTTAGCAGTGACTTGTACACAACTCAGAGTTGTCTGTGAAGTAAATAGACTGGTAGGTGCATGTACACACTCAAGCTAGTAAAGGTAAAGAGATGAACTGATTCTACAACTCGATATCCTCAACACACATTCAGTTAGTGTGACCGGCAGGCACACTAATGCCTTGGACCACGACCTCGTATCGCTGCTGAATGCTACCATAAAACGGAGTGATTAGAAACACTGGGGTGAATAGAAACAAAATTAGAAATAAATTCTTAGCTTACACCTTTTCTTTAAAATAATATAATTTTAATAAATCTACTGTTTGTAAACTGTTTTAACTTGCCTACCTAAAAATTGAATTTTTAAAACGAAATATATACCAAAAATTTAGCTTTAAAATTGTGTTACAAATTCCCCTTTTTACAGTACTGTGTGATGAACCAGCTATATACTATGTCCAGTGTTCCCCAAGCAATGGCTCATGTCAATTATTTTAAGTGGTCTATAAATTGTATGCCAGATATGTAATATGTGTATGTTTATATTTGACCCTTACACTGCAGGAAAGAAAGTACAGTAAACTCCAGATTATCCGTGCACCGATTAACTGGTTTTTGTATTATCTGTGTGGCTTTCTGTATGTTGATTACTGTAAAAACCAAGATTTTTGTAAAAAAAAATCTTTTTGGAACATAAGTGTGTCAACTGTTGCGCGCAAGAATAGATTAATGAGATTGCGCAAAAGTGGATTAACGAAATTTCAACATAATTTTTTCTCGTTTTTTACCATGCACCCCAGACGTACTTTTATTTATTTTGGTTAAAAGATTGTGAAATGCGTTATTCATAGGTAAAACCATTACTCATTATGGTATTTGTGTTAATTATATATAAAATCAATTATTTTTTTGCGTTTTTAATGTGTTATTTTCGGGTTATCCGTGTTTCCTGATTATCCGTGCGTGGCGCAGCACCAATTAACACGGATAATCGGGAGTTTACTGTAGAGTGGAGGGTTAGAAAGATTTTTTGACTTAAAATCCCTAATTAGAGTCGTACCGAAAATTAAACTGTTACAAACAAAACTAATCAAAAGTACGAGTATTTTAATTATTACTGTAATGATTCAATACATGAATAAGTTTTAACGAATAACATTAAAAAAAAAGGGTGGAGTTACCTGTGGCACTTAGTTGTGCTCCCATACTATCATACAAAATTAAGTTTTTAGAAGAGAGAGAGAGTGTGTGTGTGTGTGTTTGTGTGTGTGTGCGTGTGTGCGTGCATGTGTGTGCACGTGTGCGCGTGTGCGCTCGCGTTAGCATTCGCGTTTGTGTGTGTGTTTGTGTGTGTGTGTCTCTATATATATATTAGTATGTGATTATAGCATGAATTATTTAGGCCTAGCTGCTAAATGTGAGTTCTCTTTTGAAATATGTGAATCATTAACATGCCATTTAATTATTTAAAAAAGTAATGAAATTTCCTTTACTACATTAGTCTCACATGTAATCATTATACTGTATATTGTGTAAAAATAAATACAATTCGGAATATTTAATCTTCTCAATGTATAGCCGTTGGAAATCATAACACATTACTTACATGAAATGTATGATGTAAATTATACTTTTATATCAGACTAACAATTACTTTGGTTTTAGAACTGAAGACGTATTTCAATACACAAAATGAGGAAGAAAAAGCAAAGGTGAAGAATAAAATTGTGACAGAAACAATCCCTTACTATGCATCCAAATTTGAAGAGATTGTCAAAACTAATGGTGGCTATTTTGTCAACGGAAAAGTAAGTATCACAAACAGGACTATAAGGAATTACATGTCCGTAGTGGGATGTTGTTAAATATTTTATTTTAGTTTATGTGTGTTTCGACTTCAGACAGACTGGGCACAGTTTGTTTTCTAGAATAACATAGTGTTGTGGTGGCATGTGTTCACAATATTTATTCACTCCCATTGCATAAAACTTTAAATAAAAAAGTTTTTAGTATTAGTTTTCCTGCTCTCTTACATTAGGAGACATACATCTGTCTGAACTAAATGTTCTTGTGTTGGGACTGATGGCATCTTAGAAAGCTGTGCATATTCTTTTCGATAGTAACAGGCGGTTGCACAAGTGTTGATATTCTGCACACGTATGTATTTATTTATTTATTCAAGGGTGTTGGCAAATCTAGTTTGGCTTATATGCAGTCATTGTTACTTCACAACTTATAGTGTATAGGAGTTGCTTTTTCTTGATTCAGTTATAAAATACTGTTGCAACATAAGTAAATATTGGTTACAAAGTTTAATCAACAGGCCCTATAAAAACAAAATAACAATTTTCATGATTACAGGCCCTCTCTTACCCAATGCAAGTTCCCAAATTTCCGGAGGTTGAAACTGACAGTTTTCGAGGGACATAATTAAAGTTATTGCGACTCGTAACTGTGCAATGAACTAACATCATGAGCATACCATGAAATAAGATATCTTGAATCTGCCAGTTTTCTGATCAAAACCTGTCATAGTACATTGATCTGACGTGCTTTCTCGTAACGACATTCACATAAAATCAAAATATTATTTTAAAAAACTCCTACTCTAATTATTTTGTCACTTATAAAGGTAACATTACAAATAGACACTACATATTATGTAAGTCAATTGCTAAAGAAGTATTTATGAAGAAGTAATAGTATTTAGCATTCATGTCCTGGGTACATTGACTAAAGCAGTGGCATGTAAATAAATAAATTAATTTGATGACTGATGTAATATGTATGTATATGTTTACAGCTCACTTGGGCAGACATTCGTTTTGTGACGGTTGTCGGTGGTATCAACAGTACGTTGGGTACAGACATGTTGGAGCCGTATCCTAACCTGAAGTCTCTCCAGAAGAAAGTGTTTGAAGAACCTAACATCAAAGCATGGCTGAGAAGACGAGAGCCTATTTAATAACTCTGCACCTGACAATAATCTCAAAAACTATTTTTTTAAATTTCCATGAGAGCAAAGGACTGGCTTATTTTGTTTGAAAATGTAGGACGTACAAGAAATAGAAAATTTTTTTAGAATGACAGAGTTTAAGTATAAGCCAGTGACACTGGTTTTTCTGAAATGAACAATAAATTGTAGTAAAAGTGTAACAGCCAAGTTACGTGTAACAATACTTTTGAAATATGTCTTTTGAGCATTTTAATAAAAGTGTTTAAAATTAACATCAATTTACGTATATTATAACTCACAGTAGTGTATGAGTTGACAAATTAATAGTTTGCGTTATTTGTAACCCCTAACCACTAATTTTGAATGAATCTAACAATGCTAAAAGAAAACCATTCATGAAGTCATTGTATAGCCAATAATATTGTTAGGTAAATATTTACCGCCTTTCATACCATTTATATTAGTGTGGGTTTCTCATATAATTGTAGTGGTAGGAAATTAAAATATCCTTTAAATTTCTGTATTTAAATTCATTACATAATGCAACTGGTTTGCCAATTCTATTACCATTTTTGACCTATACATGACTGTATAAATAATAAAGAAATTAAAGTTAAAAACAGCTAAAACAATAAAAAGAAACTTAGTAACAAGGTAAAAAAGTAAAAAGTTGTAAATTTTTTGGAAAACAATAGAAAAAGAAGACATGCAATGTCACTTTTAAAATTGGTAAGAATTTATTAGAGTTAAATACTTATCTGAGGACGCATACACATACATGCTACTCTCAGAGTATTATCTGTTATACAACCAAAGGACATTTATATAAAATAATGCAATTTTGCATACATACAGTAATCAAAGAAATGTTTTAAAACCTTGATTCACCCACGCAGCATTAATATTTCTACACAAAACCGTTTTCACTGTGGTACCTAACCACCGATTATCTTACAATACTCAGAGGCTATTTTACTTTTGGTGCTTGGGGATTTTTCCAATAAGTATATTTACATACAAAATCATAGCTTACATTTGTAATAGTATGGTTTGTTTAGGCTATTATAGCTAAAATATAGAATTGAAGGTGTCATTTTATTCACTCAGAAAGCTTTGGGGAGATATAACTTTATGAAGTCTATCAAAAATGGAGCAATTTTCTACAGCTGTGAAATTTTGAACTTTACTAGGTCGAACATAAAAAAAAAAAAGATGGATGTAGTTTTATGTAATTTTACACTTTATGTTGATGTAAATTGCCTTTAGTATAATTTAATAGTTCAATACCAAGGTAGGTAATAGTACATTATACGTATGATATTTTCACGTTTGTGGTGGTACAGATAGTTTATATATTAATTTTAAAAAAAATATGTGCAACGCATGCCCACATTTGCTCTCGGCCTAACACCTGCCATTGTGTAGGGTAAGTTTGTGGGTTCGAGCCCTAAACAAAGAGGTGAAGTTCCTGGCCGTTACATCACTTTTAATTAAAAAAAAAAATTGAAAAGTATAATACAGTTGTAGATAAAATGTGCATGGCAGCCGAAATATTGACTAACACATAATGGCTGTGACAGAGTTCTCGGGCGCAGGAAGCAAAAAAAGAAAAATATGTAGTTCAACTACAGAAAAATACAACACGTCTCTACATCGCAGCCACCGTTACCACGGTTTGCGGAATCACCACAACGGTTTGAGAGAAATAAAATAAGACGGTTAATTAACTGTGATGCCTATCGCGATACTTTCACATCGCCCTCATAGTGTCACGCCCTTTCTTCACTCAACTCGGCAAAAATACGTCCTACCAACAGACTGACTGTAAGAAGACTGGGGCGAGGAACTCGTTCTCACCAGCCACCAAGATGGTGGGTGGGAACTAGTCCCCCTCTATCAAACATCCGAAAACTCTCAATTCACCAAGGCCAAAACAAACAAAATTACACTTTACAACCTGTGCAAACTAAAGTTGATAAAATTTAATGATGTATCATTATATTTGTTAAGCAAATATTTCACTTAAAATAGAGATATTTATATTTGATCAAATTCCCGCTGTTGGCGGAGTGATACGTTAACTTGGAGAGCAGTCAGTTTCAAAGTACGTCATCGTAACTCCCCGAAAAATCCCCACATTCCTAAGCCTGTGTTCACCCTCTCCCGGCGCCAGCCTGTCGTGCCCCTAGTTTCTTGGCAAGGCTGTAAACTACAAGTAAAACTTATAACACGAATAAAACTTCAGCCCGCAAAATTACCAAGTTAATTCAAGAGAGAAAAAAATTGGCAAATTGAATAAGGATTAAAATGGCGCTACAAGTGATGCTAAATTCAAATGATTTCACCCTTAAATTAACTGTCTCCAAGTTTACCCTGAACTGAATTAAGTTATTTGAAGTCATACAAGTAAATTGACATGGTTAAATGCACACTTTCCCTCATACAAACTACAACTTTAACCTCCTCTAACAAATCTTATGTTAAGCTAGTTACATGGCTGCCACGCATAAATCATTTACGCTATATAAACAATTTTCAAAATTACATAAATTGCATTTACAAATAGTTGAAATCCCCTATAAACATGTGGTTTAATTATTTAGGTGGAGATATCTTGTAGTAATAGTTCTTCCTTGAATGTTTCAGGCAGTTGCACAAGTGCAACCTTCCATTGGTCGAAAATGACATAATAAAATACATATATAAAAAACATAAAAAAGGAATATTACTCTTGAAGCACTATTTCACACACACTGAACATGGTGAAAACTAGCTCCTCTTATGCAGAAAACTGGGCAATGACTCCACACTGTAGGCCGTAATCGTGCCCACCTTACACTTGCACATTAATATCTGAATGGTAACCAAGAAAACTGTGGTCTTGGCAGACTGGCAGCGTTTAGATGCAAACTGACACGTCTTCTGGGGTTTTAACTCTCCGAGAAAAATAAATATAAATTCCTTATGTATAAGCCTAGGGCCCAAAATACTAAAAACAAACCAAATTATAAAGGTGGTGGTTAGGCCAGACACTTCACAACCCCCCAGTAAAATTTGTTTTAAAACGGAGCCTAAAAGATTTTACTACCCCATCTCAAACAACAATCCATCCGACAATGCCAACTTGCATGTGGATTACAGCACCTCACCAGGTAAGGGCTGGTCCAACTGTGAATAATGTTGGAGAACATGGGACTTCCTGACAACTACCAAGTTATTTTCAAACAAAATTCTTTGACCAGAGTTAGGAAACAAGGAGAAAAGAATTGAAATGTGTAAAACTCTTCAAAATACCATTCCCCAATGTTATCAATGTGCTAGTCCAAAGTGCCAAGGTCACTGGTGCACGACAACACTTAACTAGACATCATCGTCAGAGTGCACCGCTCACAAGTGGGGTTCCCAGCCTTATTTGAGAGAGGATTAAATTAATACAATAAGAAAATTCAAACACAAAATGGTTGCTTCTTTATTACCTACCAAATAACGTGTTTCAGTTTTTATAGTTGCCCATTCTCAAGGTGGCACTGTCTTAACTTCGGCAGTTACTTTGTACGCTGAACTACAGTAGTTAATGTTAATATATTTAATCAGCCATGAATGTCTTCCGAAGAAAACGTGCTCACATGACAAGCACTAGCACAAATAAAAGGAAAAATTCACAGCTTCAGTAACCTACATGTAAGAATCCACTGCTTCTTGCATCCTCAAGTACGGTCTAATTGTTCATTGTTCCAGAAAGCAGCAGCTAATGAACAAATGGTCGGAGCTGGAGTATCTTCAGGACAAATTCCAACATGCAGGTCATTGAACTAGCGAATCTTTCCTTAATTGCCAGTTGCTTCTGTAGCAATTAATATTTGTTAATGTTTGTGAAGTGTTGGAACTAAAATTTATTGAATTGCTCTGTGTTTTTTGTGTTATAATTGAGTGACAGAAATAGCAAAACGGGCTTACAATCAAAAACATGTTCTTAATTTGTCTTGTACTAGCTGGTTTCCGCAACTGTGTTTGCGGGATTTTCAATTTAATATGATAGTATTACTGAAACAGAAAGATTTTAAAAGTGCTAAATGGGGCAAAATTATGTTAAGAGTAATTAATGTGGGCTTTAGAAATACTTTTAAAAGGAAAATTGTCCCACAATTTTTTTTGGGTACCTCATTCTGCTTCTCTACCCAGTTTTGCATCCCACTTCCTCCTTTGGGAGAAACCTTTGTGGGCGCATACACAACATACCAACAATTTGTTTGTAAAATTAAATTTTTTTTGGTACCCCGTTCTCCCCCTAAACCACATTTTGACCCACCTCCCTATAAAAATTAGTACGTATTTTTTTCTGCTGAAAACAGTGCGGACGCACGCACAATTCACGAAAGTCTTTTAGCTTTCTCCCTGTAAGTTTTTGGATTGTCCCTTTTTGCCTCTCTGCTCCCTCCTTCAAATTGGTAGAAACCTTCGTGGGCGCATGCACAACTTACAAAAGTTTATTTGTTAACTAATTTTTTTGGTATCCTTTTCTGTTCCCCTACCTCTTTTTGCCTCTCCTTCCCAAATTTTTTGGCAGATATTTCATTGCAATCGGATGACTGGTATAGAACTGCACAGAAGACGAACAATGAAATAAGCTAGCAGTCTGCTCGCGGCATTGCCTGCATTTATTCAATTGAAGGTCCTCTTTGAACCTCAGATTAGTAGTTCGGCCATTAAGTGTTAGGATAATCAAGCTGCAGGATTGAGCTCACTCTGTAGTAGGCTAAGTAGCTATAGTAAGAGCTGTCCCAAGTCTATCGCTACTACTCTTAATTACTGTTCCAAACCTTATTTATAATCATAGAAACAAAGACGAATATGTGAGAGTATTTGGATGATGTAAGTAGTATTCGTTTTATGATGGTTAATTTATCTCGATGGTTAATTTTTCAATACATACCTTCAAAAGTTCATTAAAAATATGTAAAATATTCTGTTACTGGGCATATAGAGCTTGTATACCCATATGTAACAGTATACTGTAATTGCAGAATGTTAACTTCTCTATAAAATACTTCTCTTTGGATGTACCTGCTTTTTCGGATCGTCTGCTTTGAAAGGTTTACATTTGCCTACCCACCCCTCTGATATTTGAGAGTTATTTTCTCAGTATAAAAACTGGGGTAATTATTTTTCGTATTTTCGTAAGCTACTATCTGAAGCAAAACATATCTCAATGTCTCAAATGGTTAGATAGATTTTATGGGGTAAATAAAAACATATATTACAGCTTTTCATCTCTTCAGTGATCAAATTTTGCTAAATCTTACCCTCATAAGTTAAAAATTTTTATAAGTATCCAATTGAGGTGAAAATCATGATGATAACCCAGTGAGTCATAGCTTAATTGATGATTCATTGAAATTTTGTTTCATTTCATCATAGCCCTATGAATTCAGATTTTGAAAATTACTGAAATCTGTTTACGGGTATTTACTTATTCATCGTCATAAAATGAATAGCAAGTCTATACCTTGAAGTGTTCGTTAGCACCCGTGGATTCATGTAAAGCACATTCAATGTGTTTTCACAACCTTAGGATCCAAAAAATTTTGGAAAAAAAAATATTTATAGACAGTTAAGGTTATTGTATGGGTGTCTCATCTAAGTGTAAAGTGTGACGATAGCCCGTTTATTTAAAAATATGTAGAGCTTGCATCTTCTTCTTCTATGTTACGATATGTAACATGTAAATGTTCACAGCTCGCAAAGGCAGACATTTGTTTTGTGGCTATCATTAGTGGTCTTGTGAGCATGCTGGGTCTTACTGATATACTGGAGAAATATCCTAACCTGAAATATCTCCAGAAGAAAGTACTTTTAAGAACCCACCATCAATGCATGGTCCAGGAGAGGGATATTGTTTTATTTATTTCATTAAAAAAACCCATCTCCAGATTTTTCCATCATATGGTGTCCAGGTAAGCATAGACACTTTACATTGGAATGAAGTTTCATGGTAGTCCTACTCAATGTTGTCTCTTAGACAAATCAGTTTGCCTCTTTATTGCTAGTAGAATAAAAATGTTCAGCATGTGCATCAGATTCATTACCTACATCATACAATGATTCTACCTTAAACTCTTCTTGCTGTCGTATACGATAGTTTACCGTAGGAAAGAAGTAGTTCCACCATTCATGCTTACTGTATTTTGTTTTGTTGGCTGCTGGCGGAGAACTGCCACAGATCCAGCTATCAAAGTACTGGTCTCCTTTTTACTGCGGCCCTTTCTCCCATGTACCAATGTTGTTTGATGTCTGGGCACTTAATACACCAAACAATTATAACTAAATACTGTTTTATAGTTATTATAGTATTATTTTCTATTTTCAATTTTATTTTTTGTTCTGAAGGTGTTCTTGTTTTTGCCCCCTCTAATGTTTTACTTATGTTTTTATGTTTGATTCAAAATAATAAAATTTTTTTCATATACCGTAGTTTTAGAATTCATACTCACCAAAATAGTCTCTTACAATACAAACATTTTCAAGTTAAATGAAAAATTTATACATTTTAATATTAAACAAAAAACAAACATTGTTTCATTAAAAAGAGATCATTTTCAGCATATACTGGTGTGATCTATGTATAATTTCAGTGTTAGTTAATTTGAATTGTTATTTTTAGTTTTGAATTTAAAATTAAGTTAATACAGTATTTAATTTATTATTGTTACAGTTGATACGGCTAACTTTTGTTTAACACTTCTTAGAAAATTTCAAAATGGAACCTTAAAATTTCTTCATTGTTTATTATACAGTATGGTGTTGTGTTTATTTAGTAAAATGCAAAATCGTAGCAAATAGAGTACGTTCTTGATAAGTAGTTTAAATATATAACTGTAGAGTCAGTTTTTTCCCCGAGAATGAAAGTGCATAGCAAGAATGGGACCAAACTGTTTTCATAGTGTAGCATAAAAATTAAACTACTGTACAACATTATCTAGTTATAAATCTAGTCGTAAAAAACAAACATTATTTGTGATCACTCACTGAATGAACAATGAAGGCAATGGAACTCTGCTAGCAACAGCAAATGTGTAGCTACGTCAGTCTTAGATGTGCTGCTATTATGAAGTACTGTGAACCACACCAATGCCAGCAATATACTATCTTAAACTGTAGAAAATATACAGTATTATTCAAGGTCAAGTATGTTAATTTTGTATTGATATAACTTATAAAAAGTTAGTCTAACGTGTGTTTTAAATTGGCCTGTTAAGTGTATGCAATGAGAGTAATGCTATTTTGAATATAAACTTTACAGTTACATTTCTTTACAAATAAAATTAATGACTGCCTGATATCATGTAATGAAACTAAGAATATTGTCGAGACATCAATTATTTTTAAAATTTTATTTTAAAGTGATGTGATTTTCAATTCTGTTTTCAGGATGGTACAATTACTTTTCCCTCTAGAATCACTGTACAGACAAATTGAATACACATTTCTGCTATTTTTTTTTTATAATCTATCATACCATAAGCTGAACAGAGGCCATCATGAATCATTCTGTAAAATTACCACAACTTTGTAACTTAGGCTACTTGGTGTATAAAGTAAATGTGAAATGTTTATTGAAATTAGAAAGTCAATATAAGAAAAAGAGAACCTATAAAATTGTTTTTTGCCATTTTTAATCCAAGTATGTTGTAAGAATGATGCATTCACTTGTGTAATATTTTGCGCCAGAATCAAAGAAACAAAATATCATCACGAATAGTTCGCTGTCAATACCTCACACTTGCAATAAGATTGCTTACAAAGTCAGCGTGAATCCGTTTGTCAAAATTGCTCTTATTTTTACTTTTCTACTTTGAATTTCATGTTTCTTAACAATTCAACAAATATTTTTTACATTCACTTATGTAGGTCATCCTCTTAACATGTTCAGTGGGACATTAACTAATGCTAAATATGACTATTAAAATATCTAGATGTTTTAAACATTTGTAGAGAAAAACTTAAAGATGGCAATCGTAGGTAACAGTTTTCATCCAAATTTATCAGCATACATTTTGCCACACTGCTGCATTCCTAAAGTAATATTTCCGAAGTCCGACGTTCAAAATTTTGGAGTTGTTAACAGCTTGGCAGGATTAAGTCAAATGGCTTACCCCAATTGGTCTATCTGCCAACACACAGTCCAGTCAGGGATTGAAGTAGCTGTGGTGGAGTGCTAAGTTCATATAATGTGACTCATCTGCAGTGTTGCCACATCAAAAGCTGCTGCCTTCTACTAGAAACTGCTATGGCTAAACACTACGTCGTGCCTCTGCTACTATACCTGCAGTCATACACTCACGGTTGTACAACATTGTTCTTCAGATTTTGTATGCTGCAATTTGGAACACAACTCAATTACATAAAATTTATTTTCTGAACATAATTGTATTGGGTATTGTATCATCATTGGTCCAAAGAAACTGTGAAGGGTACCGAATTTGGGCGCTAAGTATCTGAACAGCTGGCATGCGACTTCCAAAGATGTAGAATGACTTTTTCACAGTTTTTATATAGCATGATGCTTGTATTCAGGTTTGTTTGTTATTTTTGTTGCATGTTTGGGTTATTCTACAGAGTAACGTACTGTAATATTGAGGACATACCCCATTGCAATATTATGTCATCCCAGAAATCTTAGAATGAGACTAGTGAAAAGTCAGTTTTTAGAAATCTACTACTGTATCTTATTTTGTGTCTAAATCATTGTGTCGTCTAGTCTGTTGTCTTTGACATCGTTGATATTCTGTCTTGTGTCCTTTATTGTCTTTCTTCCACTATTGTCTGTGCTGTCATTGAATCAGGAATTTGAAAAAGGTACCAAGTCCACTATTTGAGAAAATTCAGATTATACGAGATATTGACTTTCCGATGCATTCTCTTGGCAGTCAGTAACAAAAGAAACCAAGTCCTATACAACAAATATGTTAAACGGACTAGTAAATATATGTGGAACTTGCAAAGAGTACCAAGTCCTGGACTTGGCCGCTTTTGTCAATGCCAAATTACATGGACATTACAAGGGCATTGTGATATTCTACTTTAAACAATGCTGTTGCTACCAGTTCGTTTTCAAATCTGATGTGATAGGAGTTTCTGAAGTAGGCTACATGAACAGCTTCGTACCTTTAATCTTCAGCTCCCAGGACAGATGAGACCCATTGTAATGCTTACAGAAATAGAACTGTACCAATTAAAAAAATAAAAACTTGAAGACATTCGCGATATATTGCAGTTCATGATGAAGCAGTCACATTCTACGACAATATACTACATTGGCGGCCTGCCACAGACTAGACGTGTCCATGAATGTGCCAACAGTGCATTATTTTGTTTATGACTTACATTATTGTCTTTGAAGAATCTGTTTCCATGTTGTTCAATAGTTTTTTTACTAGCATATACCTAAGTTACAATAATCTACACCAAGGACATTATTCTTTCTCTGATAGTGTAATACGTAACATTACTTTACGGGTATAAAGTGTCAGGTGGTGGTGTGCTTGCAAAATATGTTTCCATGTATCGTGTTATTAGTTTTTCACTAGAATATACCAACATTCCCCTAATATCTACTCAAGATTTTATGTTTTATGTGCCATTGTTAGAATCAACGTTATTTCATTTGCAAAAGGCACCAAGTCCACTAACTTTATTAATTTATAAAATATAAAAACAAAAGCGTATTTACGTAAATTATGATTCGTATTATTCCACACACTCTATACTTTCAAGTTATCCATTATTGATAACCTATTTCAATACCAGATCCACAATGATAGGTTTTTTTGTGGTTTCCCAACAATCTGCTCGCTTGGACTTGGGACCTTTTGCAAATTCCTGATTCGTAATGTCCCAAGTTTTACAGATTATTTTGTTTAGTATTTTGACTTTTATTTTGGATATTTATTTTATTTGTTGTTGACTAATTCCTTATGGGATCTTTCATGTTCTGTTGTTTTGGTTTATGGATGTGTTGACTACAGTCAAACTAGGCTTGTTTTCTCCCTCTCTCTTTTATTTTCTTAGTCTCATTCTAGGATTTCTGGGACGACATATTATCGCAATGGTATATGTCCACAATAATACAGTACGTTATTCTGTCCCGTTGCAAGAAACATTCAAAGACATTCTATAGGATGCAAAAATCTCTCTTCAGTATATAAAAATATCACAGATTTCTTTATTTATTTTCTGGGCATGTCATTACATGTTAAGTATACATTTAATTGCTGTAAAAAGTTATACAAAATATTCAAATATTTTAAGTCCAATGATTTAAAATATTGTGGCTACCCATTCTAGGCACTAAAACTGTTGTCTTTGTAGGAACATATGTAGGTACCTATTTAAAACACAGTAGAAGAAACAATATGCTGTTGATAAAATATGTTACTCTCCTGGATATAATAAATTCAGTTTTGAAAATATATAAACCTTTGTAAACCTGTTATATTAAATTTTGAGCAAACACTTGGCTTGTTGGAAATGGAGAGAACTTTCAAGATAGTAAAGTAGGTAGCCTACATTTCGAAGGTCCCCGAGATATGCCACTGCCTATATATATATATGTGTGTGTGAAATGAATAGCAACCCTTATCTCGTGTGCTGGTTGCTGTTGGTGGGACATTCAGAATAGGTGCACTTCAACAAAGGTAAGAGTTGTGTAATGTGTATGAGTGCATCCAATTGTGATGGATTGTTTTATTCATTCTTTAATTTTTTCCCAGAGAATAAAATGGCTCCAAAGTACATTCTGACATACTTCAAAATGAAAGGCCTAGCTGAATCTGTTAGACTACTGTTGGCTTATGGCAATCAAGAATTTGAAGAAAACTATGTAGATAAAGATAAATGGGAACACATTAAACCAAGTAAGTATTTACATTGTGAACCATCATTGTCTTTGAAGTGACAGACTATACTTTCAATTTTTATGAGAGATAACTTGTTTTAAAGCAATAATATTTAATTGAAAAAAAAAAAAAATTTTGTACATTGGTTTTATAGTTGACTATTGAGATTATAGGGCCAACTATCATGGAAGTTGTAACCAACTCACATCATTTTTCTATACATGCTTACCAATATATTTATTCCTTAAAATTTTTTTTAAAGTATGCCTACAATATATTTATAGGTTTTGTTTTAACATTTTGATTTTTATGTAATTTTATTTTGAAACTCATCCCTTCTCATTTAGTAGAATCGTGAGTTTAGTACATAGAACAAGCGTAAACTTGAACATAGAATTGTATTTCGGTAAGTTGCAGTATAAAAACATGGCAAAACAAATGCATAAGAATTGAATCCACAAAATAAGAATTTGCTATCAGGTAAGTTGTGTTCACTTAAAATACATGGGCAAATGAAAAACATTGAGTTTTCGTTTCAGAGATTCCAATTTTGGGGTGTTTATTTTTTGGTCAACTGTAATAGGTATTACGGGATCAAGTACATACTGTATTTGCTCGCTGCATTTTACCTGTACGCCTATCACCTATCAACATTTTTACAAATTATTCATGCTAAAGTGAACACTTTTGAAGCCTTGGTTACTTTTTATTTTAGATAAATATACCTCATTGTTACTGTTTAACGTAAAATATACCAATGTCGTTAATGAACACAGTGTATGGATTTTACTATACTCAAAATTTAAGTTTTTATTGCGGAGTAAAAGTTTTTTTTTTTTACAAGATGGTCTACAAAATTATCTATTTACCATGCATAGTCTTTGTCTGTCAATATATTTGAGCATACCTACAAAATCTCATTCATGGTATAAAATTTAATCTATTTTATGATGCCAGTGGTAAATATTATAGCACGAGTTACTGGAAGATGCAAAATTACAAAAAGACTAACGAAAATAAACTGACAAACTTTTACATTAATGTAAAAGTACCTAATTTATTCATCACAATATCTATCCACCACGGATGACTTCATATTCGAGAATGCTCCTTATACTATTACGCTTCAACATTCATACAAACCTCATGTTGCTGTAGTTGTTACAGGTAGGTACATAGTTGGGCTTACCATCTTGTCTGCAGTGAGGGTATTAGAGGCTGAACCAATGGTTCGGATGGACAAGGAGTAGGGAAGAAAGCTCCCATGATCTTTAGTTAGGAACCATTCTGGCATTTGCATAAAGTAATTTTGGCAAACCATAGAAAACCGTGATCAGGATGGCCGAAGCCAGAAACTACGGGTCCTCCTGAATGTGACTCTATGTTATCGCTGTACCACCTTGCTGAGTAAGTTGCTACAGAATTTTAAAATGGCCACCATGGAAAGTAATTTTACCTCATTTTCGGTCTTTAGGATAAGTTTAAATTAGGTAGCTTTTTTTTTTTTTTTCTCAGGGAGGAGAGTGGGAAGCATAGGCCCTGAAAACTTCATGTATCAAATAATTCTATTGGTCATTCTACTCTGTTACCATTTGTACATCTGCGATAGAGATAGAAGAAAATTTTATTAATTTAGCTGTGTGAAGAAGAATATTGCAAATTATGCGTCATTAACACATTTTTTGTCTAGAGTGGATAGAGGGAAGTACAAATAAAACAGGGCTTCCAGGAAATTATATAACCTGAACTTAACATTTATGTGAGCATATCCTTGTGTGTTTTAAAACCAAAAATATGTGGGTTTCCTGTTATAACACTTAATAAAATGACTCCCTTGCTCTAGGCTGACAGAAACAGGTGAAATATCAATAAAGAAGGGTAGGTACACAGTAAGTATTATAACATTTGAAACAAACTAGTCCCAGGTCACAGCGGAAAGTATCTGTACCTTGGTTTAAATATTTATTAACAGCGTGGCAAAGAGGTGTGGCAGGAAAACTCGTTTACTGCAAGTCGAGGCCAAAGTACAGTCGTTATCTTATCTTCCTGTTATCATCACTTTGCATTGCTCATCTCTTGCGTAACAACCTGAAATGTTGAAAATTTTGTTAGTTTTTGCTGTAGTAGATAAGATTGTCAAGTTGTGAATGTGTTTCGCCAGAGGTGTGCTTATCAATGTACTACTTTTGAAAGTTATAGATAGCTCAAGTATTAAATTATGCATGGACAGCTTAGAGAACTGTGATGACATATATATATATATATATATATATATATATATATATATATATATATATATATATATATATATATATATATATATACA
>PNEQ01120138.1:44457-108326 GCA_003012365.1 Medauroidea extradentata | reverse complement strand
TTTCCGTTGTCTTTGTATACACTGGCATACATAGATACATGTATATGTACATAAATACATGTATACAAAGTATACCACTGCATAACGGCCATTCACGCCAAAGTAAGCACGTTTGAATTTTTTTTTCTTATTTAATCAGTTTGATAATCAATTTGGTTCTACCATTAGTAAGTATAAATATTGCATTGACATCGCCTAACTCACCAGTTGTCTCAGATAAAAATAAACACTTTTTTAAATTATTATTTTTGACCATGTGATGTTTGTATGTGCTCACTTTTTGATGAACGGAACATGCCTGTGACATGTGTGTTGAATATTAAATTCAATAACTAAACTTCAGTGGAATGTTGCAATTGCTTCAAGGAAAATAAAAACTTTTATATGGCTCACTGTGCAACTTGAAGCATAAAAACCAATGCTATTGTTGCCATTGGAGAAAAATATTTCTAACAAATACACTAAGTACCTTGATAACGTGTAGGTAATAAAGAAACACAGCTAACTGTAAAATGTATAGTTATCAAATTATTTTATGAGAAGAGGTGCATTATTCAGTATCCGAAAGCATTGTTTAGGTTGTCTTTGAAGGATTATAAATATATATCTTAAAAAAAAAAAAACTAATAATCCTTCTGTATTATATTAGTCCATATGCATTTCTGTTAAATCAATTTTAGAATGTGGGGTAAACACAGTACAACACAGCTCACAAGGTTGCAATATACGAGGGGTAGCGAGTCGATGTATAAGGAAATAGTTAAAAGAGACACTAGAAAATCTGAAAAATATTTAAAGTCAATATAGACTCTAATAAACTGTAGTAGCTTTATCCTACAATTTCTGGATAATTTAATTTGTGATACGTGTGAACTGTGTCAGGGAAAATCACACACATTCTGTGTTAGTGCTGTACAGTTATAACTGGGCCTCTTGAAATGCTTCAAATAAATTATAACCAACATCGATACAATACCTTCAGTGTTTTACGCACCGTGTTTTCGCCTTGCAAACACTAAACCTTTCCTGGGAAATCCCAGTGTCTGTAGATATAGTGTAATAAATAAATATTGTATGGGGAGGGTACCAGAGGGCAGGGCAGCACACCCTGAGAACAGACATTTGACTGGGCACTCATAGCTGTGTCTACCAAAGCCTAAGGATCATAATAAATAAAGCCCTGCAATAGTTGAATTGACGGAATGTGAAGGGTGAGGGAAACTGGAGCACTCCGAGAATGTTCGCCCCTTCTTAACGTGCATGAGCGAAGTCTGCACAGTAATAGTTTTCATAGATCATTACATGTATGTGTGCCCACTTTGTGTTCTTCTCTGGCCATTGATGTTTATTTTCTATTGGCCATAAATTACGAAAATTGATAGTGTGGTCATTTTTATCGGCGTAATCATCTTGGAGTATAATCTTAAAACATGCATACACATGTAAATTAAGCCTTTATCCTTAATATTACTCCATAAAATGATACGGTCAGTACTGGATGTCTCTTGGAGGCAAAGTATCAGTGAGAAGAATATATGCCAGTTAACTTTGCACATAGATGATATGCTATGTGTGTATGAAGGTTGCTTGTGGCACTTCCGTACTTCTAAGACTCGGACACGCAAAATACGTCTACTGTGGTGGCCACTTTTACTCCTTAATTGCAACATTAGATTATAGTCAAATATACAAAATATTGTTAAAATGACTCTGTAAACACTACATACATGGTTTTCTTGCTTAAAACTAACAAAAATAAACTATCTGCATAAACAGATTTTTATTTTTGTTTTTTGTGCTATCTTGGCATAATAACAAAATTGTCATCCCGCTGTTAGAGTTAAGGCCAGGCAGGCCTGGTAGCTGTACAGATATTTTGAATTTTTTTTAAGCAACTTGATACTGTTCATATTAAAGAATCCCTACATTGTTTTTGTCACAAAGATATCAAAATTTGTACTTAATTATTCTGGTAGCAATGAACCTCATCACTTTTCAGATTTTTGCCTTCAAAGTATCACCAATTTTGTTATGGAAACAAGCCAAAATCAAGCAAAATAATTGTTTGCAAATGAACGGTGCATTATTTTGCAAAACGCATACATAAGTTTTGCACTAACTGCTCGTAGTTTTCAAACGTTGCCAAAAAAAAGCTAAATTTTTGCACCAATGTGAAGAAAACTATCAACAATGAACGGCCTTTAAGAGTTATGCCTATTTTGCTGTTTAACACTAAATATTGTTGCTGTGGGTTAGAAAGATACATTTTTTACCTTGTGAAACTACTATGCAGATTTCCAATGCACTGATCTATGAAAAGAAAACCATATTTCAGAGAATTGTTTTTAGTTGTCCAACATTGATAAAAACTGCTTTTTTGCACAGCTATATTTCAAAATTATGTATCCAGATTACACCAAAACTAGCCCAGGGTCCTACAGTGAAGTTTTATACAGCTTCACCAACAATAAAATTATAGAGTCATAATTCATACTGCCATAGTTCCAGCAGTCTAATGGAAACACTACGAGCCAGTACAGTGACTTGGGCATTAGGGAAGAGAGACTTTAGAGATGCAGAGTCGTCCGTATTGTTCCTTAGCTTCCAAGTCTACAGCGTACTACGTAGCTATAGGCATGTGGCATCATTTAGTTACACTTTCACCTAAGTTGGCTTCATGTCGAGTCTACGGAGTTGACACCACGTTGCCGGCCTGCTAAAGTGAACAGCCTGTTTTCTTGTACCGTAGTCAAGGGGCATGGAATAAACTGTGTATCCAACTTCTAACCACGGGAAACCATGGAGGAGGGAAAGAGGGAATACCTGTTGATGCTGTACCTAGGGTACTAGCTTCCCACCATTTAAATCCAGGTATGAATACCGGTGGTGTCAACCATGATGTACGTGTGTGGCAATCATACCACACAGTGTAATTTGTCTTGTGGTTTTCTCAGAGGTAATCCATTCCTCATGCCCCACATTTCGTCATTGCTCCATGTTCATTTTGTTCAGCCTTATTGGCTGTAGTAAGCCTTGAGTGTTTTTTAATAATAAAAAAATTATTTGTTAATAGTTTACAGGGTATTTAAAAAACTACCCTAAAAGATGGCTGTAACAGTGTAGGCCTCACTTAGATGAACAAAAAAATAATTGATGACATTGCAGGTTTGACAGATTACTATGTCCAATGTAGTGTAACTTACAATGCTCTCGCCAGTAGGTCTATGTAAACAGTGCCCTTAAGAGTCACCCAAACCTCTATTCACAATATAAACTGTATGCGGCAATGGGGCAGATGTGGGGCATTTTCGTGTAGAAGCATTAATATGCATTCATAAATAGTCACTGTATGGTACAAGCTTGAAAGTAAGTATGTTGTATAGTTCAACGCCTCTTTAACGAGATCATTGAGTCAGAACAAATGTTCAGTACAAACAGCAATGTAGGAATCAATCTGCCTGATTTTGTAGAGCAATCTCAGCATTTTATACATTAAACCCAGATGAAATATATTATTTATGACTGTGACATTAATTTTTTTATATGTATCTCCTTAATGAGAATATCTACAGGTGCAGTTCATTTTTTAAATACTTTTCTTACGTACACCTTACAGCAACACGTAAACATATTAAAATATTGTATTGTCCATATAGTCACAGTATATTTTAGCAAGGTTTTAAATATTTCCATAGGTTTTCCATTTGGAAAAGTTCCTGTACTCGAAGTTGATGGTAAAGTGTATCATCAGTCTAAAGCTATATGTCGCTACCTGGCGAAGAAATTTGGACTAGCTGGAAGCAGTGACGAAGAATCATTGGAAATAGATATGATCGTGGACACATTTGAAGACTGGACATCAGGTATGTAAACACAGCATTTTGGCTCATCAGTCATGTGCAAAAATGAAAGGATATACTGTATTTAGATATGGACTTTTCAAATAAGTATTGTGAACTGGCTTGAAACTGTACATAAAAAATTAAGTTACTAGAAGTGAATGGTGGCGTTATTCCTGAGTAGGGTTACCAGACGTCCTCTTTTACCCGGACATGTCCTCTTTTCAACGCTTCGTAAACTGCCCGGCCGGGTTTTACAAAAATGGGCAAAATGTCCTCTTTTTCAAGAATAGACCAGTCAAGATGTATTTTTTATATGGTCTCTGTGTCACGAAATGTTTTGGAACGGTGCCGACAGGCCTCGCGTTCATGTGCAACTTCTTTGCTTTGGAAATTATTACGTTGTTCGTTTGTACTTATATATTTACAGAAAGTGTAATTGTCAGCCTTTGTTGAATAATATTTCATTCTGTGTTTGGTTTTGTAGTGCTAACATACTTGGAGTTTATTTCTAGACATTATGTTTGCTTTTTTTAAATTTACGCTACTAAACTACAATATAATAAAGTAACTAATTTATACATTTACATAAATGTATTTGTATGGTGTACACCGAGTGTTTTTTTAAGTGTCATCTTTTTTAATGCTTTGAATTAGTATCTGTCCTCTTTTTGGGTTACACTGCTGTGGCAACCCTATTCCCGAGCAAGTGGTGCTTACTGCACACTACTCCGGAGTTGTGTGTGGAACAATTAGACTGGCGTGTGTAGGTACACTTTTGAGCTAGTAGTGTAGAAGATATGAACAACTATGTATACAGTAATGTACGTTGATCTGCTATACACATATTTAGTTGGTGCTGCTGTCAGACACTAATACCACATGTTCAAAGCAGATAGTCTGATATTATATGTATTGCCATAGAACTCGACCACACATTGCTACCAAAAGCTACTGCGTAATGCACCAGTTAACTCTGTACTCCTGTGATCCCCCAGGCAATGGCTCACATCTGTAATTATTAGTTGTTGGTAATATAAATAGTACACCAGATATGTGATTCTGTATATTTCTTTTTTACCCTCTCTATGCAAGAAAGACAGTAGAGTGGAGGGTTGGAACAATTTTAACTTAAAACCCCTATTTGTTGTCCTACCAAACATAAAACTGTTAACTGCAGACAAAGCCAATCACAAGAAGGAGTATTTCAATTGTTGGTGGTGGTGTTGTATTGTTATTCTTATAACAGCTTACCATCATCACATAGTTCTCGTAGGTAATTTTAATATTCCTGGCATAAATTGGAAATATAAACATGTCCAGAATGTACCCCATTACAGCTGTAAACTTAGAGGTCAATGCCTACTTATATCCATTGCTATAACTTTAAATTTGCATCAGAATAACACCACTGTCAACAATACCTCTATTAGATCTTGTATTTTGTAACAAATTTCTTCTTTCATCAACAAAATGTGACGATCCTTTTGTAAGTGAAGATGGTTTTCATCCTGCATTAACCTGTTATTTTGGACTGAAATTTCACTCTAAACTCCACTGAAACAATGACTATACAGTAAGGGATTGTTCTAAGGGTGACTATTTGTCTGTATTCTTATCCCTAAGTGATACCAACTGGAACACAATATAAACTATTATGTGAATGACATGGTCAAACATTTATCAACCAAGGTATATGATACGTCATTAATCATTTTATACCTACTAAGACATGCAAAAATAATAAATATCCCATAGGTTCTCTAAAGAACACATACCAAAATTATACAAAAGAAATCAAACAAGACTTAATAACTATAACTGCTTGTCCAATTTATGAAAACTAGTTAAATAAAAATCTGTAAGATGAGTTGGCTTAGATCTGTCAACAGCAGATTTAAATCTGATCCGAAGAAATTTGAAACTTTGTTAAACTTATGAAAAATGGTTTTTAAAAGAAAACATTAATCTAAGTGTAGATGTTGACACAGTTGGTACGAGACGTGGCTGATTTATATGTTGAACTGATGGTTATGAGGATGGGCGCCAGCGATACTCCACAGTATCACACTTCGAGACTATTACCCCAGGAGATGGGTATTCTGGTCCCGTGCCTAGTGATCGCCTCATTCCGGGTGGGGTGATGGTGTAGTTTTACTTATCTGACGTAAACACAACTATATGATAGGGGCGAATAGCATGAAAACAATGTTATCCCTTTGTACTATAATATATTACATACTGAATACAATGCCTGAATGAATCTTATGATACGTCAGTCCAATGTGTGGTGGTGGAAGGAAACCGACCTCACGCCTACATATGCTGTATGATTTGAGTACAGGGTTGTGCGGGTGCTTCCACTGCATTTGAAAATGTGGCTCCCTATGGAGCAGAGAACCGATGACCGCTATGATGGACCACGGTTTTGCTCGGGAAGCAGGTGTGGATGATGGATGTATGCTGCTGTTTCCAACTATGCAATTGTATATGTCGAACTTATCCTCGATTTATACAATGGTATGGTGATGGTTGTCACAATGACAACGATAGTGGTACTCGATAATGACTGTGGCTACACAAAAGAAATGAGATGCAACTTATGTGAACCGTATACGAAATGATGTAGATGTATGAATGAATGCATAGTGTCCTTTTGTGCACTCTACAATGTTGGTAATGGCGTCGTTGGTGATAAGCACGTGGTTTCATAAAACCGACCGTAAAATATTAACTGATGCATGAAAATTATACATTGTTACATTGCTAAATAATACCAATATACCCTGACACGATTCACAATTCAAAACACTGAATAATCTTCATCGACATACAGATGACTGCCGATTACAAAGTCCCTAGCCACGTGGCATTAATAAAGCGCACACGCTGTTTTAAACGAAAGTACCATTTACGGCAATAATGATTAAGTAAAGCGGAATGGCACTTGCCGGTGAAATACTTGGCGAAAATGTGTACAAAAAATTATGATCCAGTGTATTAAATAACTATGGTAACCTACTTCAGTGAAACAACGATGGAGCGTACACGGACAGCGTGTTACCCCGCCTGAAGCCTGCGGCGAACTGCGTGGAGGAACATGGCCGCTATCGGCTCATGCCCTATCGCAGGGGCGTTCACTTCCGGCACCACACACATGACTGTTCTCTACCATTTCAGAAATGGTATTTTAAATTAATTGTTACATTAAATGTAGAAAAATGGCACAAAATTAATTATAAATTGTAAAAACAGGTTACATGTTGACTCTGGCATTGAATTATGGTTAATGGTTAGTTATGGTTTAAATGTTCAAAATGAGGTGGCCAAACCTCGGAATATTTCCGGGCGGCGGTTTGAATGTCCATCGTGATTACTTTGAAAAAAGAAACACTAGACATAGACAATCAATGACCCTGTGGAAAAGAATACATGCAAAACACTAGAACACTAATTTAATAAAATATTTCATGAGTCTGTGGTCATGCACGTGCTTATTCTTATGGATTTATGGCAACATTATGGGCTTACTGCCCCTGCTGGCCCTTGGCTGGCATCAATGATAAAATTATCTCTGATCCATGCCTTGTTGTAAACCATTTTGGAAAAAGTTTCTCTGAAATGCTTTTGAAATATGAAAATAATTTCAAACCAGTGGCAAATAATGATGTATCAAATTTGCATCTATCTACACTTCTTGTTGACACAAATGTGGTATTGTGGGCAATTAAGTGTTTAAAATAAAGTAAGTCTGTGTGTTGTGGTAAGACACGTAGCTTTATAATAAAAGGTTTTCAGCTATTTTTGCTCCTATACTGGCTCACATATTTATTACTAGTCTGTCCACTGGAATATTTCCTGATTGTTGGTAAACTGCTATTGTTATACCCATATTTAAGAAAGCTGATAAATGTCACCCTTCTGTCTACAGGCCAGTAACATTGCTTAGCCCTTTTTCTAAGATTTTTAAAAAGATAATTCACAAACACATTTTCTTTCACTTAAAAAATTATGTTTCTGATAGACAGCATGGTTTCATGGCTGGAAGAACAATTACTACTAAATTATTTTGCTTAATTAATAAAATACACACTGATATTACCTCTAGATTGCTGAATGATGTTATCTACTTTGATTTTAGTAAAGTTTTTGATACTTGTCATCATTCTATAATTCTAAATAAACTTTCTGTGTTTGGCTTAGATAAGGGCTATGTAAATTGGTTCTCAAGTTATTTAGGCCTACAGCCTAGAAACTTTCTAGTTAAAATTGATAACATTTTATATTTTTTAATATCTTCTGGAGTTCCTCAAGGAGGCACTTTATCTCCTTTATTGTTTAATATTTTTGTTAATGATATTGTGCAGTGTATAAACTATTCTATTTGTTAATTTATGCTGATGACCTTGAGACATTCAAAGTGATCAAATATGTAACAGATTGTCTCAAATTACAAGCAGATATAGATGCTGTTGTCAGTTCGTGTTCTAGAAGTTAACTGAAGCTCAATCTTTCAAAAATTCAAATCATAACTTTACTCGAAAGACACATTCTTTGATGTATAACTACCTCATAAAACAGGCCATATTAGAGTGCATGACAACCTTCCACAGTGTAGGAATATTGTTAGATACAAAATTACTTTTCCACCACCACACTGAAATGTTAGTGAACAGTGTATCGAGAACTGTAGGTTTAATTTCTCACATCACTAAACAAACTTCCAATGGTGATTCTCTGCTACGTTTGTCCTATTCATTAGTTAGAGCTAAAATAGAATATTGCTCTGTTGTTTGGAATTCCATATAGGAAACAGATTCTAAACACCTTGAAAATGTACAGATTTAAATTTTTAAAATAATATATGAAAGATATTGCGTAAATAAGAGTTGCTATGGATGCATTATTTCTTTTGAAATGTTTTTTTGCGGTCTTCGATTATGTGAAGATCCACAAGTCATGATCCCCAAAAATTCCAAATTACAAAAGTAGAAGCTCTGATATTTTCTGCTCCCCCAGGCAAATCTGGAAGAGTATTCGAACAGTGTACCAAACTTGTCAACAAAATTAGTTTATCCTTTAATCCGTTTAGTAAAAAATTATTTTGTCTCAAAACACTGTTAGATGTAATTTGTTGGCTGTAAATGAAAGTTGTTAATATTTTATGTAGATTTCTGTGCTGCCACAGTATGTTAAGGCTGTGGTTCACATCAACTTTCAATGCCTTTTTTATTTTTATATTTGTACCAGATATTTTTTTTCTTCAAATTTTAGACATAAATTGGGATTAAATCTTCATTTTACGAAATTTGTATACCTCTCATAGTTTTTGCGTAATGAGTCGTAAACGTCAAAATTTTTACTTTATTGTTTTATGTACACCACTAAAACCAACTGACATACCAAACTGAAAAAAATTCACAGTGTATAAGAATATTGTAAGCTATAACTTGACATATATAAAAACAAGAAATAAAATATTTTTTATTTAATAAAAAATGGTGACTTTTGAGAAGAAAATTTAAAATTTTCAACAATTTCTAAAAATACAAAAATATATATTTTATTTATTATTATTATTACTATTATTTATTATTATTATTACTATTTTTTTTATATGTGCCAAGTTGTAGCCTTCAACACTGTTATACACTGTGATTTTTTTCAGTTTAGTATGTTAGTTGGTTTTAATGCCGTACATAAAACCGTAAAGTGCAAATTTTGACGTTTACGACTAATTTACACAAAAACTATGAGAGATACACAAATTTCCTAAGAAGAAGATTTAATCGCAATTTATGTCTAAAATAAGAAAAAAAATATCCGGTACAATTATAAAAATTAAAAAAAAAAGACGGTGAAAACTGATATGAAACGTGCACTTAATATGTTAAATGAATTTACTTATATTGCAAATTTATTACAGTAAAATTTTACTGGGTTTATTATTCCATATGTGATTAATATGTTTAATCTACTGTTTTGAGTTGTTTTGTGTTTAATGTAGTGCCTACCTGCTGTGGTCTAGTAAGACTGTTTGACTGGTACATTAATATTTTTGTACATAAATAAAGTAAACAAGTAAAAATTGTTTTATAGAATTACATAATACACTTTTTATTTTAACTAAAAAAAAAAAACAGTTTTCATCTTGGAACTTAGTTGTGTACTATCATACTGTTATACAAAGTTAAGTTAATTTTGAAACATATTTCTCTCTTAAACTTCCTGATCCTGCCACACACACCTTTTAAGTGATATTTGTATAATAGACATTAGTTCATGTTACCTATTTCATTATACCTTTACATATTATTAGCATGTGGTAATTTCTTAGATTATGGAACTACTGAATGTTTCTTCTCTCCTGAACATTTTGTATAACTGTAATACAGCTTAATTTTTTTAACAAAAGTTATAACATTTGTTTTACTACAGTAGTTTCACAAGCTATCAATGTACAGTACTGTATATTGCGTGAAAAATTTACAATTACAGTAGGAATATTGTCTCTTCTCAGTGTATGGTTATTAGAATTCATAACATTACTGGCATGCAGTGTACTATGTAAATTATGCTTTCACTTCCAACTAACAGTAATTGCTTTGGTTTCAGAAATGAGGTCATATTATAATACACAAAATGAGGAAGAAAAAGCAACAGTTAAGAACAAAATTGTGACAGAAATAATACCATACTATGTCTCCAAATTTGAAGAGATTGTGAAAAGTAATGGTGGCTATTTTGTCAGCAGAAAAGTAAGTTTTACAAGCATTACTTAAACAAATTATGTTGCTTATGAGAAAATTTTTTATCTTTGTTTGTTGTCTACAGCCAAAACTCAGCTCACGTTTGTTTTCTAGAATGGTACACACTAGTGCTGTAATGGCGTGATTCCCCAGTATTTTCCTTAATAATTCACTGCCATTGCATAACACTTTCAAATAAATAAAACATTTTTAATATTACTTTACCTGCTCTCTTACACTGGAAGACTCACATCTGTCTGTGGCCTGCTGTTTTACTGGAACTTGGCAACGCTCACCCCTGCTTTCGGCTGTGGTCTGCAGGACAACCATTGTTTAACTATTTTTTAATTATTTGCCTGGCTACACTCAGCAGACATTAAAAACGTTGTAGGGGGCGGAACTATCTTCACAATCGTGTATGGAATAAAAGTCCTGGACATGCTTCACATTTTGAATTTATTTTGCCTGATTTACCTTGTACGAAGGTACTGTTCCTCCTGTGACCATCGTGTTCATGAGGAAAATAACTTGTAGTAAAAGACTTACACACAAAGAAACTCCAGAGAATATATAATGTATATTACACAACACGCAGAGAAATCACTCTCAGCCTCATGTTGGGTGCCAAATGTATGGTGCATCAACCTTTGCTACCACACGACCATGACTAACTCATTGTCTCAGGTGTTCATGAAACGTTCAAATGGTGTGAGTTTTTTTGTAGCGTTGCAACAAGATGAGTAAAAACTACAAAACTCTCAGAAATTTGGGATTTGTTAACCTTTTAGACAAAGTTTAGGACTTGATAGATACACCAACTTAAACTTACTGCTGGGGGCACAGGGGTGCTGGAATGTATTTGAGTTTTAGGGGAGGGGGGTTTACAAGGTGTCCTGGACCTAAATAATTTTTTTAATGAGAAGGGGTTGATCTTAACATAATTGTTCTGCCACTGGGTGGGGTCATAACTAGAAGCGAGGTGTCTGGAAGTCTTTCCTCAGGAAAATTTTAGTTTCTGGGTGCAAAATGGTGATATTTAAGTAGTTTTTAAACCTAAATATACTATACAGTGGGCAGAAATCTTAGTATTTTTAAAGGTGTATTTTATAATTTTGTGCAATGAACTTGAAAAAAATTTTAAAATTATTTATGTAGGGAGCATTTTTGTACAAATACCTTTATTTCAATTAATTTAGTAATAATTTTGTTAGTGTGCCAGACACAGGAAATTACAACAGAACTGGAATAAAATGCTTGTGCAACCGATTCTCCCGATATTCTACATTCAATAAAATCACGGGCTATGCAATAACCTAACTATTTTGCAAACATTTGTTTAAATTTGTGCTACATGTAATATGTACATAATTTAACTTTATATTTTGGAATTTCGTGAATTTACTAGTTAGTGTCTCTAAATACATTATTGTTAGATTAAGAAAGCTATTAAATCTAAATTCATCATTAACTACAAAATTTAAGTTATACTGCTGTGCACAAAGATATACGAGAAAGAAATCAAATGTTAAAATAAAAAAAAATATGCTGTACATACTTGAAAGTAATCTATACTGATCAAATATATAATTTATAAATTTAAGTAATCCTTCATTGATATTTATACTAGGCTAGCTAACCTAAATCTCTGTTCTACTGTTAACAGGAATAAAAGATGTGAAATATGATTTTTATTATTCCTCCATTTCTAGAGAACTCTTCAAGATATATGCAATACTTGGTTGGTTTTTGATTCAAAACGATGACTATGTAAATACCCTGAAAATTAGTTTCAGAATTTTTTGGAATTCGACTCCCTTGAGATAAAAAGGGATTAAATGAGGTTTATATGGATCGTTTACATAACTGGAACCAAATGGGCTACATTTGTGATTTTTATGTCACTTTGATACTTATTCAAATGTCTAAGATGGGATTTCAAGTAGTTTTGAAATTCTCAACTTTAGGGGGTAGAAAGATGCAAAAAAAATGTTTTTGATTATTCCTCCATATCTATCAAACCATTTGAAGTGATTTAGGCTTCAAGATTATGCTGCTTATGAAAATATCCACTACTACTATTTCATAATTTTGCTAAAATCTACTCCCAAAAAAAACTTAAATGGTTTTGGTTCCTAAATGATATATATCTTCATTGACATCCTTAAAATGTTAGATATCGATGTCATTTTTGCTTAAGAACGATGCTTCTTGAATGCCTTGAATGTAATATCACTATTTTTTTTTTTAATTTGACTTCTACACAGTGAAAAATTGTGTCAGAAGTGAAAAGTGTTATCAATGAATCGTTGATAAATCTTGAACCCAGCAGGCTATTGTGTTTTTCAAGTCTATGAGACACCCATAAAATATTCTGACATGTTATTCAAGATTGTTTCTAAATTCAGTCTTAAGGGATTGAAAAGACGGGGAAAATGTTTTAGAAATATCCTCAATATCGTTTGAATCATTTGAGAGATGAGTAGGTAGGTAAATGCGCTTTACGTTTGACAGCGAGGTCATTAGAGATAGTGATACACCTCTTAGTACAATGACAGGAACTGGGAGAGGATTCGGCCATGGCCTTTGTTAAGGAACCGTCCCAGCATTCGCGTGGAGCAATTTGGGGAAACCATGGAAAACTGAAATTCAGAATGACAGGTTCAATACCAGAGTCCTCTAGAATGCAAGTCCAATATGTTACTGTTGCACTGTCTCGCTCAGTCATTTGATGCTTTTCGCATTGTGATGATAATTGCGTAAATGGTTGTAAATATTTGAGATATCAAATTGTTCTTTGCTTCAGAATGATGGGTACGGAAATATCTAAAGAAAAGTAATATATGTTATTTACTGGATAATATAACTTAATTACCAAAGGGGAGGGGGTTAACTTAGTTTGTAAACTTTCAAGACAGACAATCTGCAAAGTAAGTACGAACAGTGATAAATAATTTAAACTGGTGGTACACTTTGCAATTCTGTTGAGATATATGTATTGTCATACAACCTTTATATATCTCGAGAACGAATTGTAAACTTTCAAGACAGACAGACAATCCGAAAATCAAGTACGACAAGCGATAAATAATTTAAACTGGGGTTACTTTTTGCAATTCTTTACAGATGTGTTGTACGACCTTTATGTATCTCGAAAATGAATATCGTGTTTATTGTATTTGTTATCTTGAATACCTTCCACGTTACATGAAGCAGGCTACCTAGAGTTCTTTTTGCCATTCTCTATTAAACACTACGTATACGTGTGATAGTGATAATACTTACTGAAGTCACTGAAAACTGTTCTCCCTCTATGCACAATATGGTCATAATATAAGTTATAACCTCAGCCCTTCCTCGTTTTCCCTCGTAGTGGGTGTATATTTCCAACATTGTCAGAAGGCTCCATTTTGATTTTGACAGAATACAGATGAGGGGCACGATGTACCTCTGTACACCCCCTCTCCCTCCCATTCCTGCGCCACTAAGGGGGCATCCTTTGAGCTAGCAAAATCACACAGATTAATAAGTGTTACATATTCAAACTTTAACAAAATTGTGATCACTGGTAACTTTATACAATTCCATCAGTTCTTTAACCTTAAACTATACAATGACGTAGAAGATTTGAGAAATAGAATTATAAATCTCTCAAATGCTGCAATCAAGGCATTTACCTAACGTTACCGATCCATTCTCATCCCATCTCTCCGAGGCTGCTGCATCTTTGTCTCTGCCTACATCTCGACAACAACAAAGCCACGTTCACTGGCAAGCTATTATTGTCGCCCGTCAGTGGTGCAACCCTGCAGTTGTCATATGAATCAACTTTAAAGTATTTCTTTCATTACTGTATTTGCAATTTTACATAACATTTCAGTGTGATAATACTAGCAATAAATTTATAGCAGTAACAATTTTGTTTTCATACAAATATTACACACTTATAGTCAGTGATAGTCCTGTTGCTATGTAAATGAAAACATTAAAAATTTTCTAAGTCACTTAGAAGCAGTCTGTTACCCTATTGGTCACAGTCAAAATATGGCACTAATTTCTTAATTGTTTTATAGGCCAGAAATGCACAAAATGTGACGACGACAAGCTTACTGAAATACGTAAATTTAGCTTGTCTTTCTGTCCTCCTTACGCTCCAAGCTTAACATTGTGTTCGGTCCAGCATATGATGAATACTGTATTAAGTTTCTTTAAATTTAATTTGTAGCCACATTAATGTTAGTAAATATATATTGAAAAATAAATAAAGGCCAATTAAGAATACCTAAAATCATAAATCAAACATATTTATAAAATTAAACTAACTGCTTTACCAACTAGAGTCAGAATAGATTTTAAATGAGAAAATTAAGTGCTTCTTATTCTGAACAAAAGGGCTGCTACACATTGTTGAAGATTAATTACTTTAAATCTCAATAAATATTCACTGTCCTGCTCCTTCTTACCAAATTAAATTACAATTATACCTACAAGACTCAGTGATACTATTGTTATAAAAGACCAAGAGGCCTACGTTAAACTGATTACAAAATGTATTATCAAGCTAACAAAAGCTATTTAAATGTGAAAATAAAGCTGGGGCTGGCCCTGGGTCACGTTACACGAGTGGCGTAATCTGCCAGAACAAATCTCTACGACGAGCTCATTAGCACCATAGAGTATATGTGTATTTATTCTAAGGATAAAATAGTTTTGAGTGCTGACCATTTCTCCAAACTGCTAGGGGCATCAACCGAACATGTCACGCTCACCTATATACTGAGACTACTCTCATCAGGGAATTCCACTCTCTATGTTGAAGGTATGATGTCACAGTTCTCAGTAACTTGCCTTGCATGACACCATACCTCCAAATATTTTATTTATTTATTTTACTCCACAAGTGAAAAACGAGGTGAGAGCACTCATTTTATAATAAGTTACAGTATTATAACATTATTTCCTAGAATTAATTAATGATTAAGTAGGCATTACGTCTCTAACATCCCGTTACATTAGAAACTGTTACATACAACTTTATATTACAAAGGGAACTTTGAGGTTAATCAGCCATGACCTTTGTTAAGAAACTGAAATCAGGATGCCCAGAGCCAGTAATCGAACCCTTGACCTCCAGAATTAAAGAATCCAGCTTGTTACCATTCTACCATCTAGCTCTTTTTCTACATTATTGCCGACATTGATGTAGTAAGATATTTGGTGTAGATACTTAAAATGTTAGAGCTCTCATGAACGCACTGTAACTTAACAATAATTCTACTGTGTCTTATCTATGCCATTGAAAGAAAAAATCATACTCTTATTTACGTACATGAATGTTAGTTTTGATGTTTATAACATAACTGTCACTTGAAACTGTTTAAGGAAACCTATTCCATAAAGTGTTTTGTTTGGTAACTTCTCTGTACAAGTTTATAAAGACCTTATGTGAAGTGTAATGTTTCCATTGACTGTTCAACACTCACCGTTGATCTGCACATGGACAAAACTAAAAAGTTCTCTGGGTCTGTCATAAACAGGTCACTTCAAAGAATGAAGTAGGTAATTATGTCTTTTCAACAAAAAAAAATTGTACACTGTTATATGATAATTGTAACTGTGTTTATTTATTTCCATGTTTTAAAAATAATAATGACTTTATTTGGAGTTGTTGAGACAACTGATGTAACTGAGGTAATATGTGCCTATGTAAACTTTTACAGCTCACGTGGGCAGACATTCGTTTCGTGACGATTGTCGGTACTATCACGAGTACGCGGGGTACAGATATATTGGAGCCGTATCCTAACCTGAAGTCTCTCCAGAAGAAAGTGTTTGAAGAACCTAACATCAAAGCATGGCTGAAAAGACGAGAGCCTATTTAATAACTCTGAACCAGACAATAATCTCAAAAACTGTTTGAAAATTTCCTTGAGAGCAAAGGGCTGGCCTATTTGGTTTGAAAATGTAGGACCTACAAGAAATAGAAAAATTATTTTTTAAATTACAGAATTAAAGTAAACCCCAGTGGCACTGGTTATTCTGAAATTAACAGTATATTGTAGTGTAACAGCTAAGTTTTGTGTAACATTGCTTTGGAAATATTATTCAGAGCATCTTAATGAAAATATTTAAAATTAACATTAATTTAATTATTACTCCATAACAAACATAATTTAAAATGTATGAGATGCCAAATAAATTGCTCATGTTATTTGTAACACTAACAAATATCTACTATTTTTTTTAATGAAACTAACAGTTCAGTGCTAATAGAAAACCATCCATCAAGTCATTATAAAGACAACAGTATTGTTAGGTAAATATTTACCACCTTTCATAGGATTCTTGTAGAATTGTAGTGCCAGCACAATAAAAACATCTTTTCAGTTTTTGAAATTAAATTTACTTTTTCTTTACCCTTGTACCTTTCCAGCAAAACCAGTCGTCCACCCAATAATGACTTCACTTAGCTTTTCTGCGTCCATAAAAGGCTACACTATCTAACACAAATGAATTTTGATTTGCAGTTACTAGAAGCCCAGTATCAAAATATTCTTGCCTTCTGAGGTTTAGATGAGTCGAATCAACAATGCTTAAAAACAGTACAACTTTGATGCTCAAGCAGGATTTACAGCGATCCGTCGCGTCCGTCCGTCGATCACGTGACTTTTAGCCAATCAGGTGTCTGGAATAATTCTATCCGTCCGTCCGTCGAAAGCTTGCCAAGCTTTAGCTTTTGACGGACGGACGGGTGAAATTACAGCCTTCTAAAGATGGAGACGATCGTTTTAACTTTTTATTTTATTAAGAAGGCTGTGAATTTTTTTAAATATTTATTAGATGACGCTGTAAATTATATTTAATAATACAATAGTGATAGTTTTGGCATCCGGGAAAAAGTAAAACACCAACCGAAATTATTTTTCACATAATGCTTACTCACATTACACCGTAAGTAATTTAATTAGTAAATACTTACACTCGTTACATTTCTTGGTGACGAAGAACAGTGTTTGCAATTATAAGCAGCTATAGATTGAGTAAAAATCTATAAAAATAAATAATATATTTAAGGGGTTTTTATGTTCCACAGAAGTTTTCTGTTTGTACATTGGTAGCATTGCAAATTAAAGGAATAACGACAGACGAATGACGGGTTTTTGTAAATCGCTAGCATTTCTGACGGACGGAACAGGCCAAAAAACTTTTGGACGGACGGATGACAGGCGGACGCGACGGATCGTTGTAAATCCCCCTATCTCAAAACCCAAGAATAGATACAGACAGTAATATTTCACAAAATGTTTGAGTAGCAATAAAAGTATAAAATCTATTCACGTAAAAACATTGGAGGGATTATTTCTTAAAATTTTTTATTTTGGACTAATTAATAAAACTGGTTTACTAACTGTATTAATTTTGGACCTATATATATGATTGTATAAATGACAAAGTTAAAAACAGGAGAAACGAAAGTAACAAGCTTAATAACTAAGGTAATAAAGTAAAGAGTTGTACATTTTTTGAAAACATCTTGAAAAGGAAAACACGTAGTGTCACTTTTAAATTTGGCAAAAAATTCTTACTAAATAAATTTAGAAAATTCCATAGTAAAAATTGATTGGTAGTTTTCACGACGAACAACAACACGCCTTCAAGATTAATACCGTATTTATCTTGCATGATCTACAGTGTTATGCTAATGTCAACAATGTTTACAGCATACATGACAGCCATACACCTGGCAAGATAATTATTCGTCTTGAAATCATGAAATTTTTCTACTCACAGCACCTTAAAAAAAGGAACACCATTTAAAATGAATATTGTCTTGCATGGAGGCAATTTGTGTTTGGCTGACCACAAAAAGTGTTCAGTAGATTACAGCTGAAGACTTAACGTATATTAGCGTAATTTTTATAGTTTTTAAAATGACAAAATCCAGGACTCTACAAAAACCGACTTTAAAAAATACTTGTATTTTGATTTCAAAATAATTTTAACATATTAAAACCTATCGCGCAGAGATATTGAGAGAGAAAAATTATTTTAAAATAAAAATTCGAGTAGGCTATTTTTGAAAGTTGGTTAGAGTCCTGGTTATTGTCGTATTAAAAATTATAAAACTTACAGTTTTTTAATTTTTATGGTTATTGTGGTTTTTATCACTTATAGTTCTAAACGCCAATTTTTATTTTTTACTCGAAAACGAAGCATACTACCGTTCAGTGCTATATAAATATACATTCGTAAATAAAATGTCTACTCTGCCAAAAAAAATTTCATAGAAATAAGATGAGTAGTTTAGATATTATCGATGATTGAATATTACAGTCGTTTGCTCGACACTTCAACTTTCCATACCGGTACTCCTTGAATTGTAGAACTTCTAAAAAAAACTATAAATAAATCATTTTAGCATTTACATTTTTAGGAGAAGATATTCTTAAAATGTTATGTTTATACGGCCAATCAGTTTGGATTGGGCATTTTTGAGTGGATGAGGACATTCTATTAGTTTATATGTTTAAGTTGGCCTAACTGATTGTTAGTTAAAAAGACAACGTTTGAAATTATTGAAAAAACTTGCGCGTACAACTAGAAGTTGAAACTGTTCTGCCGCTACCTAATTTAGCAGTATTACTCACACAAACCACTAACAGAGATTAGTGAGTTCTTTGAGTGACATTTCACAACTCAGGCCCAATCCCCAGACAAATTACATAAGAAACTTTACAAGATCTCTACCTCTGAAAACTCACCAAGCTCATCAACTCAAATAAAATCGCATGAAATAATTTGTTGGACAGATTTCGGCAAAATTTTATATATTAAGATTAATGGGTTGATAAAGCAATGGTTTTTTTTACCCGGCGAAGTAACTTTATTTCACTCAAAATATATGGTTTTGTAGTATCTCCAAAACTTTTAACCAAAAAAAAAAAATAGTTTTTAAACACTTGACTCCAAACTATCTATTCTTTCACAAAATGACCTACGAACTAAAAAATTTAATATATAGCAAGGCAAAGTTATCCCCGCAGTGTCGAAATTCCCCGATTTACGGTAAAAATAAGCAACATTTTAACTGCCCATACATCGGGGGTGAAGTAAATAATTTTAAACCTTTCCGGTACCATCACACCAGAGCATCGTCATCTTCCCTTCCATCTTGCCTCGGCACTTTGATAAAATATGACAATAGATTACTTCCTTTTTTGTCACACATATCAAAACTTTCGTGCAACGTAACGTCACAAAAAAATTACATTTTACGCAGCTTAAAAACATCTCGAAAAAAACTAATGTGGCACAGACAGTTTCAACACCGCAGAAGTAATATCTTCAGTCTACAGACTGAGACTAGAGTCAGGTAATGCGGATACCAAACCTTGTATTTTTCAATATTTCAAGTGAAATTTATGCTGTTCAAAAATTCTGTCATTCACTTTGAATTAGCCTGGTGTATAGGCAATCACCCAGCCTCAGCTGCATGGCAGGTTGCGGGCTCTGAGGACGCAATATTGACGGCTTATGTCGGCTCTTTATGGGTGCAACGCAAAATTTGCACCTGCGTTGTCTCTCGTTGCGTTGAATTGGAACTAAATACTCACATTCAATAGAAGACCTGTTTTACTGATTGTTTCGGTTGTGTCTGAATGGATAGAGTATAATATACAACGTAGTGTGCCCTGAGGTGGTGCCTCAAGGTAGGGATAGGGAAAATTCGCGGATTAACGACCTACATGTTAGAAAACACTGTCATGTGCACGTTTTAAGTCCCGCCTATTCGTTCATTGTGTTCTGTTCTAGTGAGTATCAGGTAATGGACAAATGTTTGCGACTTGAGTATATAAACTCGTGAAATATTCCTTTCCCTATCTGTAGGTTGGCGCGGTGCAGGTCCGACTGCAGTGTATACAACACTTTCATACTGGCTGGGATAGTAGGACATCTCGGTATTCGGGCTTGATAGTGCTGTTGATGTCTTCTGACACGTCGACCTTGGCGACTTGTGGGTAGGCGCATCACTAACATTTACAATTCCTCACGAGACTGTTAGCATTCAGAAAAGATTCTGAGTTGTATCTGGAGCATGGCCGTAGAAGTACAGGCCTGGACATTCCCCTATCTACCAAAAGTTTCACACTTGTGCCTCGCCACTGACACTCTGCAAGCATCATCGGACGGAATGTTCAGTGCTGCTCGGGTACTTCCGTGACTCAGCATCGCTTGCCTCTATATATAAGACTCACGCGGTACGGGGCTGTAAGGGCGACCTTGAAGCGTGCCAAGTGCTGAACTATTTTTTTATAGCACGCAAGATTTTCGTCGATCAATTTGTACTATGGGACTCTCTTATTTCTACTTTCTTTTTAGATTATTATTATTACTGTTATTATTATTAATATTATTATTATCATTATTAGTTTAAACGATAGCAGGCATCGAAAAAATGTTTGGCACTTTAGTTTCAGAAGGTTTTTGCCATGACAGCTAATTTATTCAAAACAAGAAATTACACTGTTTCGTTACTTACATAACTATCTTAAACCAAACTATTTACTGCTTTGAAAAAAGCAGCCAACATGAATAAGACGATTTTAAACAACACTGCCAAATAAACTTTTGTCATCTGCTTTCGTTTAGGAATAAAAAATTTATCTTAATATATAAAATGAAGTGTCCTGACTGACACACTCACTCACTCACTCACTCACTCATCAACGCACAGCCCAAACCGCTTGACCTAGAACCATGAAATTTTGAGGTAAGATTCCCCTTGGTCCATATGCAATCACTAAGAATTAATTTTTCGAAATTCGATAATTAAGGGGGTGAAAAGGGGTGAAATGTGTTTTCTAACAACCCCTGATATCTCATTAACCGGGAAAGCTATCATAAATTTTCAACTTCAAAATATTGCCCAAACAAATGCATATTTGCAAATTTTTCGATTTTGCGAAATTCGAAAATTAAGGGGGTGAAAAGCCGTAAAATGTGTATTTAATTAATCCGTGATTTCTCCTAAACCATTTAAGATAGTGAGGTGATTTTTTCTTTAAAATTATGCTTAAGTAAATATCTAAAAAGTGTTTTTTAGAATTTTTCGAAATTCGTCCTTGAAAGCTCTTAAAATAATATAACGTGTTTTTTATTAATCCCACTTATCTCCTAAACCAGTGGAAATATTGAAATGGTTTTTGCTTTAAAATAAATCTTACATAAATATCAAAAAAGTTATTTCAGGGTTTTTCGAAATTCGTCCTTGAAAGCTGTTTAAAAAATAATATGTGTTTTAAATAATCATCTGTACCGCTTATACCGTTGAGATATCGAGATGATTTTTTGATCAGAATGAAACTTATGTAAATATCTACAAATCAAATTCAGGATTTTATGAAATTCGAAAATTAAGGATGTGAAAAGCAGTAAAATGATACAGTCTCCGGAAAAAAGAGAATGATCATGAAGAAATAATTCAATATAGTTTCTTTTTGCCAACCTACTCATAAACAGAACCTCTTTGGACTGTAGACATTACATACGAAAGAATTATCAGGACCTGCCTTTAAGTATTCACTCAGGTGTTGTATAAAGTTTGTGGTGTGGGAGGGGTAGGGTTACGGGTTCGTATCCCGTGCAAGACTTTGCGATGGGAATTACTATGACATCATACGAGCATATTGCGCGCGCTCTTTACACTGAGCTAAGACAATTTATAGTTCACTGTTATTGAGTACGCTAGCTGTTAAATGCCTTCATAACATATTTTATCCACAGTTACTGTTTACGTTACATAATTTCACGCGGGCAACGCCGCAGCCGGGCAGCTATTTTCTAGAGAAATAAAGATGAATTAAAAAGAAAGATGTTCTGAAATTAAAGTACGCTCAGGGAAGTGGACTAGATAAAGCTGTTTGTATTTGTTGTTTTAAAGAAATACAGAGAATATAGTAACACCGTCAATTGTACGTAATTAAAAGCTAGTAACTTTTTTCTGTAGTACACGCGGGCGAAGCCGCAAAGGGACAGCTAGTAATAAATAAAATTGATACAAGACTAGCCTATGATTTTGATTTGGTGTTTTTTGTCTAAAAACTCTTCAACATAATTAAAATTTATTGAAATGGCTTGAATTGTATTTTTTTTTTTTTTTTTTGCAAAAACAAGAGTTGATTATTTAATATTTACCAGCCACTTTGGCTAGGGCTTTTTCGGATAACACAGTTCTAACTGGATATTGGTGTATTTTATGGTGACGAGTGTTGTAGTTACGGATATAACTATGTATGGTGTAATTTATATATTTGTAATAGTTTTACAGTGAAGTGAGCATAAAATTAATATTACGTGTTAGATGATCATAATAATGTGTAAAGAAATTAATAGTTAAACAAAATTTAAAAACAAGCTTTTAATTAAATTCTCAAATGAGAAGAAAATTAATTTAAAATTAAATAAAATACATCAATTTATTACACTGCACAATGTATATGATATAAAAGCTTGTCGCGAGATTTGCCTATTTTATAAAAAAAAAATTTTTTTTCTTAGAATTACTTATGTCAAGGTCAAGTTACATATTGTATTATTGTTTATATACACAGGATAATTTCGCGACAAGCTTTTATATCATAAAATGGTATAATGCAATATATTAATGGATTTGATTTAATTTAAAGTTAATTTTCTTCGTTTTAGAACATTTAAATATTAACTTGTTTTAAAAAAATGTTTTTTATAATAATTTATTTATTTTTTTGTTATTTTTCCATTTTGTTCGCATGAATGCCGAAGAAGTATTCGTCGACTCTCCCAGAACTTCGTTTAGAACACGGTCGTAGAAGAACAGGTCTGGACACTCACCTATCTACCAATATATTTTGCTTGACCCCTTTGTTGTTTGGCTGTAGTTCGTCAAGTTACCGAGAATGTCGTAATTTTTGGCGCTGTTTTCCGGGCGGTTGGACTCAAACTCCGTCCGCCTTTTTCCATTGTTAAATTTATAGAGTAAATAAATATTGCTGGAGCCTTTTCTTAAATTTGTGAGCGAAGAAAGAGTTTCATAAATTGATAAAAAATACGTTGTGATAAATTATTTATCTTAGCGGAAAGGAAGTGGGCGGAGTTTAGTCCGACCGCCGTAACATCAGCGCCAATAAAACACAATATTCTCGGTAACTTGGTGAACTACAGCCAAACAACAAGGGGGTCAAGTTTCCAGGCGAGTGTCCAGACCTGTTCTTCCACGGCAGTGGTTCAGAAGGGTAAGAGCTATACGCTGTCCACTCTAAGGTTGCAGCTGAAATAATAATTGCTAACGACATAAATCAAAGCAACTGTATTATATCTAAATTCCTCACATTGAGACTGTGCCGTAACGCAATTACCTTGTATTTTTCAATATTTCAAGTGAAATTTATGCTGTTCAAAAATTCTAACTGTCATTCACTTGAATGAATTAGCTGCAACCTTAGAATGGATAGAGTACAATATACAACATAGTGTGCCCTGAGGTGGTACGTTCACATCATGTTTGATACACTCTCATGCCACTCAGTCCTCGGCACGGCCTCACCTTCACTTGGATGTTTGGAGGTATGCGCCATTTATTTCAGCTTGAAGCTTACTTGTGCCTAACGAAACATAGATCCGTGTTAGATTCTGGATTTTTTTTTTCACCGCCGCTAGAATTTGCTCGGTATATAGGTCGATGTTAGTTAGTTAAGCCTTACCGTTCAGCCGGGCAGTAGTAGCCTACACCATCTTCTCGAAGAGCTGAACGTGGGTGTTATTTTATTCGTATTCTTCTCTGCAAACCCTTTCATTTGATACCCATATCATGGGAATGCATAAAAAATAACTAGTCCGCCATCTTGGGCAGTCCGCCATATTGGGTTTATAATGACGTCACTTAGCTAACCATACATTGTCATCCAAACTTAAGTGTATGCAGAATTTCAGCTCAATCGGTTGAGGATAACTGCTTTAAAATTCAATGGCAATATTTAACCCTAACAACCATACACACATTGCAAGATAAATAAAAGCTTTTTCAAAAATACTGCATATGTCGCATCAAGGAAATATTTAACAAGTATAACATATGAAGGTTTTTTGTTCCCGCTATCTTAAAACCTTCTCACGACCGCAGTGATCGACAAAACCTGGTCACGTGGTTGATAAAACCCACCATACTCCAGCTCGTGAACTTTTTGAAACACCTATTGTTTCTTCGTGAGATAAAAATCAATGCCAGTAAAGTCCATGGTTATAGAAGAAAGATAAGTATGCTGTGGATCAAAATAACACGCGTGTATTAAATTATAAGGTTATGGAAGCTTTAAAAAAAATTAATTTTATTACAAACATTTAAAATTTATCTAAATTTAAAAAAATATATATACCATTTTCGTGGACGATCCTATGCTTAGAATATCTTCTGTCCTATGGGGTAGCCTGTAAATTTACACTATTGAGTACTGTTCATAAATAAACTGTGAACGAACGCAACAAATTACGAAACTCATAAAATATGTGTATTCTCGATACTTTTGTTCATGCCGAAAGATGTTAGCAGCTTCTCATATTTTCTATTCGTAACATTATCATTATCACATAAAAAAACTTCTTATTTTTACATTTTTGGAATGGAAATTATATATTCAAACACTGCCTAAATTACGGTAACCAACACTTCCTGCTCAGCAAGGTGGGTGCTATATTTGCTGAGTTTTTGCAAACCATGTTTCTGCACGTCGACTATAAATGTTTTCTCTTCGGATTTCTTAATATAATTTGTAGGAAAAAATTTAAAACCATTCATATTACAGTAGAAATGAGCCATAATACGAAATATGCAACTGTAACTTTTTTTTTTAATCACGGAATTTACGCCCTGTCAAAAATGAATGTGAAGATGGCATGTGAAATTGCGGTTGAAAATCCGTTTAAAAACGATATACTAAAGCAGATTTTATTTAAGTATATAATACATGACACTACACAAAAATAATAAACGTTGTTGTAACAGACACTTCTTCCTGGAGTAGAGCCATTTCAGAACTGATCATTGGTTAGACATTCTAACATTTGTGTTACAGCGCTTGGAATTGAGCCATTCTATCCCTGAATGATGTATCTACTTTCCACTTGAGCGCAAATGGACGACTGTCATTTTGTGAAGACAGTGGTGTTAAACCCGTTCTTTAAATGACCGATTCATGTTTATGTATCGATGTGTGTATGTTATGTTCCCTATGGACTTAAAAACTGTTGGAGCGATTTTGATGAAATTTTCAGGCAATCTTCAGATTAAGCCCAGCGGGTGATCCTGTGAAGTTTGGTAGCTATCTGATCAACAAAAATAATTTTTTTTTTTTTCGCTTTTTGCCAATTTTGTGTCATACTTTTCCTAATTAATTAAATACTTAATTAATTAATCAAGTCAAGTAGGATTGAGACTTGGAGGTGTGCGGCATGTCAATTTATAGACTTCAGTTATTTCCTACAGATAATTAATGCTACCGGGGTCGCTAGTGTGTGTCTATATCACGGTCGTAGAAGAACAGGTCTGGACACTCGCCTGGAAACTTTACCTCCTTGTTTGGCTGTAGTTCACCAAGTTACCGAGAATATAGTGTTTTATTGGCGCTGATGTTAGGGCGGTCGGACTCAAACTCCGCACACTTCCTTTCCGCTAAGATAAACAATTTATCAAAACGTATTTTTATCAATTTATGAAGTACTTTCTTCGTTCACAAATTTAAGAAAAGGCTCCAGAAATCTTTATTTACTTTATAAATTTAACAATGGGAAAAAGTGGACGGAGTTTGAGTCCGACCGCCCGGAAAACAGCGCCAAAAAGTACGACATTCTCGGTAACTGGACGAACTACAGCCAAACAACAAGGGGGTCAAGCAAAATACATTGTTAGATAGGCGAGTGTCCAGACCTGTTCTACGACCGTGGTCTATACATATACACACACACGCACTTGTATACACATATGTATGTGCGTGTGCACTCGCACGCGTCTATTGTTAAGTCGTCAATTTAATGCATTTCAAAGAACATTAAAACTTCATACTCATATTTGGGCAAACTTTCGAATTGTTACACTGATTTTTAAGTTATATTGACAACCATCAAATCTGTAAGTTACGTCAGTCATTAAAGAGCGCAGAGATAAGACAACGTTTGTACATATATAAGCATGAAACAATTAACTGCGAGCAGTCGTGCTGCTATCAGATTTCCTGTACTTCTTGAACGGTAAGCGTTTATCATTATTAAAAATGATATTATTATCATTATTGCCATATAACTATTTTCTCATTACAGCAGGTATACACCAAGCACAATTATTCTCTTCCACATTCTTATATTTTACAGAATCTAAAGAAAAATGGCCCCGAAGTACAAACTGACGTATTTTAAAACGAAGGCCCGAGCGGAAGCTATCAGAATGTTGTTGGCTTACGGCAAACAAGAATTTGAAGATAACTTTATCGACAGAGATAAGTGGCAGCAAGTTAAACCGAGTAAGTACTGGAGTTAGTTCTTGTTACCTGCTAACACACGGGTTTGGCTCCCGTAGCAGCTAAAAATGTTTCTCGAAATGGTAGTCGAAAGCACTATACATAATGTAATATCTTTAGTTCTGTATGTGTTTCATTGACAGCAAGCTTGCTGAAGCACCAGCAAATTTAAGCGATTGATATTTTGGAAATCGTCATACAGCACAGTAACAGTTTACTTTCTCTTGTAACATAAAGCACAGCCCGTATGTTTGTTTGTAGTAATAATATATAAGGAAATGCCCTTTTGTAACCGTTGACTTGGAATACATGAACAGTAAAAATTTCATTTCCCATACGTAATCATTTCGTTTTAACGGAAGTAATAAATGTGGTGGGAAGTGTATGTGTATGTATGTATACATACATATACGCATGTGTGTGTGTGCATTCGTTGCCGTGCGCTTAAAAAAAATCAAGTTAAGAGTGCGTGGTAGATAAATAAACGCTGAAAACATTAATTGGTTCCTACGCTTTTTTCGAAGCCAATATGGATAAAATACTCAATGATAATCCTAGATAATGGTATTTGCCAACATTATGAGTCAATACTTATCCAGAATTACTAATTTGTTACGCGTCATCTCTTGCGCCGCAGTTAAATGCACGAGGTTCCGGCGTCAGAGATTGTGCCTCAGAAGTTCGTAACACTGGAAACAATTTTATTTAAAACGTTGGCTTTAACTGTTGTCTAGGATTGCTATTGTTTAATTTTCGCAAATTAGCTCCAAGAAACCTATAGTTATAGATTAATGCTTTAGCGTTGAATTATGTACCACGCCCTCTTAAGCTAAGAAAATTAAACGTTATAATAGAATGGATTTCACAGACGAAGCAAATATTCTGAAATATATACTGTAAATACTAAAATAATATAAGTACTGTATTCATGATAAATCCACGTTATAAAATATAGAAAACACACCAAACAAGTTCTTGCCTAGACTAGTGAAGGAAAAAGGAAACAGATGTAAATAATAATTCTTAACTTTCTTTGGTGTCATACTTGCAAACCGAACTTTAGGCGTAAATGTGGGTTCACAATTGATAACATAACAGTAAGCATAGGACATAGGTCGTTCGCACAAGAAATTAACCCCTATGTATTCTTACCTACCGATTCACAACACCAAAAAAGTGGTCGTGTGCTTTGAGATGCTTACATAAGAAGTGGTAATATTTCATTTCTTGTGCGTACGAGTAGGACAGCAACCAATCACAGCCAATGATTTTATGAGTATCCGCGATGTTTGTTTAACCTCCAAATACGCAAGAACAAAAAAAAACTGGAATAAGACATTTTTATGTTAACAACTGCGTTTCTATATTGCAAATAATGTTTTACGCTGTGCAGTCTATATTTCATATCTCCAAATACGATTCCACTTCAAATATGTTTCAATGGTCTTCGGTTAACTTTTATACAGCAATGAATATTTCATAGTCGTCGAAAGAATGCCATTGGCTAAACTTAACATTAAGAATCCATATGTGAACTAATGTTGCACAAGGCGTCTGGTCGTGCACAGTTTATACTGTAATGTTATATGTTCTGTGCTTATGTTTTTAAATTGTGAACAAACTCAAGTGGACAAGAATAAACATCTAAACGTTAAAACTTTTTTTTTCTAATTTTTGAAGTTTAAATTACTAAAATAGAGCTGTTCACTACGATGGAGTGGTAGGAAAAGCGATGTGATACATGGAAAGGAGAGGAAATGAATGTTACACGTAAACCTACCTACCAATGACAACGTCTGCCACGTTTACCACGAGGGAAGATTGGTGATAACCCCATACTGACTTGGTAAGAGACGAATAGTCTGACCATTTCACCGCCGCGGCCATATTAGAATTAATTTATGCTATCCCACAAACGAGTTCACTTTTGACAATTATTTACTAGCACTTCAGAAAATTAAATCGAATATTTCATTTTTATTAAAGAATCATTGAGAAACCGAAATCGGAACGGCCGGACAGGGAATCGATACTGTAGCCTTCCAAATGCGAAATGAAGTGTTGGTTGCCTAACTCTCAAATCTCGCAGGCGCCAGGGTCATAGAGTGGTTTCATACGGAATTAATATACTTGTTGCGCGAATTATAACTTGTTGAAGGATCACTATATATTATTAGTATAGACAATCAGGGGCGTCATTTAGGGAGTACAGGGAGGGGGGACAAATGCCCCTCCCCCCTGAATTTAGAATTTTAAGTATATAAAATTTATTTTTTGTATTTTGTTATTTAAATAATGCTAACTTAAGCACATAAAACTGAAATTTTATTATTAAAGTTTCTAATTTATACATACTTAAATAATAAAAAGATGCAACAAGGACACTGTCGCCGAAAAAAAAATCTTCCCCCTCCCTCCTTCCAAGAAAAACCTGTAATGACGCCCCTGTAGACAATTAATATTAATGTAGCGAATTCCTGACTGTGTATGTACCGGTAACTAGTATTTAGTAATATTGTGTTTGATTGCTATAAGCCGTAAATTAATATAACGAATTCCCGACTCTGAATGTGACTGAATAGTTTATGGAGAAATTTGCTGTTTAAATGCAACAAAGTTAATACCTATATACATATATACATTTGTATATAATGTTATTAGTAAATGGTTTTTTCTTAAAATATTCATTACTTACTTTTTAGAGTTATTCTGCGTAGTGAGGAAAGGTAAAACGAAGATTTTATATTGAACATAATTCTAAACGTTTTCCTTTGAATGTTGCTGTAACCATTACCTTCAATATCTGTCACATAATTCATCTAAGTACAAAATAACGGTCGCCGTTTTCGGTTAGTATGTACAGAAATTGTAATATTAGAGCAAACGCAGACCATTATAATTTCTTATTAAAACGAGAGTCATTTAACTCTGTAGGTACTAAACTTGCATTACGTGTTGCTAGCTGTTTACGGCCAGAATCGTATTTCAGTTTTGTATTACGTCAATTCGCTTGCACGAAGTAACACGTTGCTATTTTTTAATGCGAACCTTACCGCTGGGAAAGTTAACGAGAACAAAGGAGGGCACAAAGTCCGTATTTCTAGAACCTTAGATAAGGCAGTAAAATAAGACAATATGTGCTTTCTGCTGCACATGTTTGGTTCCTAATGTAAATGAAAATAACGACCCACGTAGGATAAATGTTCTATTGTGTTATATATTGCTGGTACGAGTGCTTGTTATTTTCAAACGTTTAAATGGAATATGATGGCTTAAAATAGCTATGACTATAATTCCTCCTGATAGGAGCATGTATATTAGTAATTTTTTAGGGGAGTGGGAAGGAAGGAAAATCTCAATGTTTGCCTTATAATCAGCATACGTTTTATTTTTTTTTATTTGGAATCTTATTGGTCCCCATGAGTATCAAAGACTCGTTATCGGAGACAATACATACATCATTTGGCACCTTACAAGTATATTTTTTTTTACCAGTATTATTCTCATAAGCAAGTAAGCAGTTTGCTGTCAGTACATTTTGTTCAATACTTTCTGTAACGTTAGTAAATATATTTCGTATGTATTTTTTGTCATTGTTAGTTTTCAACCAAAATTTAGGTGTTATTTAAGTCGGATGGGATATTAACTAAATATATTGTGTCAACATAAGCGTTGTTTGTATAACAGTGAAGTGGCAATATAATGTAGTCACGGTATGTATAAATAAACGATAAATTATGTCCACAGCTATGCCATTTGGCAAAGTTCCTATTCTGGAAGTTGATGGGAAAATTTATCATCAGTCCAAAGCTATATGTCGTTACCTAGCGAAGAAATTCGGACTAGTTGGAAGCAATGATGAAGAATCATTTCAAATAGACATGCTTGTGGACACATTTGAAGACTGGGCATCAGGTTTGTTACAGTCCATTTACCTAAGAGTGAAAGTGAAATATGGTTTAATTTTACGTCAATAAGTAAAACATATGTTTGCCGTTTACTATCCAGAACGGCCTATGTAACTTAGCTCTGTACAAATACTCATAATAATTCATGTTATCATGTTATGCGTGCTATCTTTCTCTTATAGAATGTCTCGTATCAGTAATTTTAAGAATGTGAAACACTGAGATATGAGTGTGTATTAGTTCTAAGTTTAACACCTCTATTTTAAATTTTCCAACTGAATCCATTTGTAAAATCAGTGAATAATTCCACGTATAAGTAATACAGTTACATATGTTTTTTCAGTCTTGAGTAAACATATTGAGTACAAGATAATTTTACCCAAAAGCGAAACATTCCGAAATTATTATATCGCTTCACTGTTAGCCTATTGAAAATATTCTGATGTTTCGAAACATATATTACAACCCAGCTCTTCGTTCAGTAAATAAACGCATTTTGGATTTTTTCTGAATGATTTTTTTCAGTAATTTGTATGGTTATTTGTCTAGAAAGAATACATAGGTATATGCCATTCACGATAAAGTGAGCACTGCATAAAGTTTTCTTTCAGCCGTTTTTCAGCCATCTTTACTATTTATAATATGAAAACTTACTTGTAACTAAAAAACAGTGTAAATGATTAAACACAATCAAAAGTTAGCAGCTGTTGGCCCAATAAAATATATTTTTAATTAATTACAAGTGATGTTGAGTGTTCAGTTTATAGTGAACAGCCTATAATGTGATTATTTACCAAGTTGACTTAAGGACAAATATTGCAAAATGTAATAAAAAAATTTTAATTAATATTATTTTTAACTTTGGCTTATAAAACATGATCATTTTGAAAACTGCTTCTCTATGAGTTAGTTCCATACACGATATATGTTTCCGAAATAAAAACATTCGCATGTTGCCTTTAGAAATGAGAAGACTTACGCAGGTACAAGATGAAGAAGCGAAAGTTGCGGCGAAGAAGAAAATTCTGACAGAAATTATGCCTTACTATGCATCCAAGTTTGAGAAGATCGTTAAAGAAAACGGAGGCTATTTCGTTAATGGGAAAGTAAGTATTTCACACACATCGTGAGCTTTCAAAAGCAAGCAGAGGTTTAAGATTCCGTAACTACTGTAAATCTTTGTTTTTTTCTTTCTTTTGTGTAAATATGATTTGATTTGTGTTATCACGCAAATATCAATATGTAAAAAAAATCAGACCTACTTTGCAGTGCATAATTACAAAACAACAATATCAATAAATTTCAATAAGGCAATACTGTCATGGAATGTAATCAGTGAAGTTATAGATGTCACTTTGTTAAATAGTGTACATTTTTTAATTTGACTTTTTTGAGTGAGTAGGATTCACAATAACAAAATGGTGATATAAACCACTCAACACATGTTTCAGATACCACATAATGTATATCATATATTACTCTCGGAAATCCTAGCAAAGGCTGTTGAGTATCGTTTATGCTTATGTGTCTTTGCAAATTACGTTTTTTTTTACCCATCATTCTTCGAAGTAAAAACGTTTGATACGTTGGAAGATAAGACAGCAAAGTAATTTAAGGTAATGTTTGAAGATGATACGCAGTCACAAATAAATTAATATAAAACTAAATCACAATCTTAAAAATAGAAAGTACCGATTATGCTTGTCTTAGATTCTCTTATGGACTATACTAAGACAGTAAATTTACAATGTCTTGCTCCCCTAGAACAAAACATTCTAGATGTATAACGTTATACGTTCCTAAATTTTTATAAAACTGTGTTCGATAACTATGCATAAAGTAGTATCTAGTTTATCCAACCTTCGTTTATCCACCATTCTGTATCATCCGATGCCCTATAGTTTAAAAAAAACTATCAATCAATAGTAATAACTACAAGCTGGGAGCGCAAGCGTAATAAATTTTTTGTCTCTCCCGACTTTACTACTACTAATTTGTTACCCGACTGTAACGGACATTAAAGGCTAGAAATATGAAAGTAATGTATTTAAACACAAGCTGTAAGTACAGTTTTGTGTTAATTTTACCGGATGCTATTTTGTAAAACATCATTACAAGTAGAACAATGTGTAAAATCATGCAGTAGGGTAACATACTTTGAAATTTAATAGGTATTATCTTAACACCTCTCTATTATCTGACATTTTCGCTTAGCCGACGTTATGTCAGCCGGTTCATGTAGGATAAGTGAGACTCTATTGCAGCGTTACCATCAAGTTTATTATTATGTATATATGTTTCTAAACAACACTAAACTATACCACTGCAGTAAGGATACATACATAATAGGCATGCCATAACAATTGCAAAGTGATAATACAAGATAATCTGGTCAGCGATAATGAGAATAGGATAGTAATAGTAATATTATTACTAATAACATTATTATTCTAAATGAACATTTCAGAACTGCATACAGACATGAGCAAATTGGACAATTTAAGTATACCACAACGTACATTAGCATACTACTAAGTGTGTGGCACTCCTAGTGGAAATTTCGTTTACATAAATATAGGCCTAGGCATTCGAAAATACTTTTTTTTAAACGACGCAAAATAATTGGTTTGGTTGTATCACAGAAATAATCGATAGTTAACGAGGCCAGATTTGCCCCACGCGAAGACTGAAGTGTATGATCGATTGTATCGAAAGTGGAAGTGGCGTCACGCAGTTAAAACCAACTGTTTGTTTATTAATAAAACAAAAAAACAAACCTGCGTATTGTAATCTTATATATTACTGATTGAGTTTAATTGGAGTTACATTTCTTTTTAATCGGTAGTTTTGAGCACTCCATCCGTGTTCGCTGCTTCCGGTTAAGTATCAAATTTCGTTTTGTTCTCTTTTGTATGTTGTGTCGTCTTTTGTGTTGGGAACTAAAGATAAATAATTTAGCGCGCATAAAATTGTGTTTACTTCTTAAATATTTTACAAATGAATATAAATAGAGGCGTATGGTGTTACTCTTCAACGAACATCAGTCGCTACGCAATATTTGTAAATGCCGCGAGTCTCATGGGTTTTTGGTAATATTAGTAACATTTTCTGTTTGTGAAATAACTCCCTTAGTCAGGCGCTATTACTTAAGAAACGTAGGTCTAAATCTTCAGTTTGCTTTTGAATTTAAAGTGGGTAATTTACATTATTATAAATATGTTATAGTGTTCATTCACTTCCTGCACAGTGTATCGGTGACGCATATCAGGTTTGTCGGCAAAGGCTGCTGGCTAGGATCGGCATATGTAAAAATCTGCATTGGTTCAGTTCTAGTAACCTACCAATAAAGGCGTGCAAACTATGAAGCTAACGAACTGCCTGAATCTGTTGTAATATCTTTTGAACATACAGAGTGTAATTCATAGCTTCACACAAAGAGCAAATTGCAACTTTGTTGGTAAGTTCGTTATTTCTGTGTTGCAGTACTGAGTGCAGGTAGATATATGGGGTAGTTATTAAGTGTGCCCTGCACCGAAAAATTCGTAATATTATAATTGTACCGAACGCTGTACAACACTTACACATTACATTAATAGCAATTTCCCACAAGTAAAATATTATTTGGTTCCGTAGATGCCTGTTTTCGCTACTCAATCAAAATAAAAACAATTCAAACGACACCAATGAATAATTTAAAATGAAAGTAAATGTGTTAAGTGATCGAAGATATGCACAAATTTACGTATATTCAAGATTTATTTTTTAGTTAAAAAAATAATTTGTAAAATTACAGAAGTGTAATTCTCTAGCTTAATAAATTTTCTTTCACTCTAAATTATTTCATTTTTATCATTTGAATAGTTTTTACTTTGTGTAGGAGCGAAAACAGATAAATCGCTACTTTGAATTGCCATTGTATGAAAACTAAGAAACCGAAAAAAAATTTTTAGGGGAAATACTATTAAAGTAATGTGTAAGAGTTGAACAGTATTTGGTACAATTATAAAATTTGGATTGTTCGGTGCAGAGTAGCTTCAACGTAGCTCAAAACTGTTTTGTGAATTTGAGTATGTGCACATTTCTTTAACGACAGGTGTGATGTGTTATTTCTGCAGCTCTCCTGGGCAGACATTAGCTTTGTGACTGCAATCGGTGGCGTCAGAGGCATGCCGGAAGTAGTTGACGCTTTGCAACCTTATCCTAACCTGAAGTCTCTTCAGAAGAAAGTGTTTGAAGAACCCAACATCAAGGCATGGCTGAGCAGGCGCGAACCTGTTATGTAATACTGCTCTTGGCAAGAAGCATATCAATTCAAGATCAAGTCTTTCATTATATGGAACTTGAGATTATTATTTTTATATGTTTTAATATATTATATTGTACAATAGATTAAACTTTATTTATGTCAAAACAAACATAAGTGAGAAGTGATTGATATTAACTATCTAAGATTAAGGACATTATAGTATAGACTATGTAAAAATGGTTATGGAAGTTACCAGTTTATCCAAAATATAAACTATGTTTGCCAATTACATAACTTATCCATAACCAAAATAGTAAAATCTTTGTAATCTTCTATCTGTGTGTTATAAGGAGTATTGTCAAATAAATGATATACTATTATTATAAATCTACAGGTGTACAAAAATCGTTAAACGAAACATGAAAATACAATTTTTTTTTAACAAGCCAGTTTCCCGCCTCTCAGACCTGTAATGGTATTTGTAAGAATTTATACATAGGATAAATAAGTATCGTACGATGAGTGTACCAGAGGGCCAGGTTATCGTACCGATAATGTGACGCAGACTTATTATCGGGCGCTCGAAGGCATATCTGCTTACTCAGAAGGATGTCATGAGATGAAACCCTACGATGGGTAAGTGCCGGAATGACTCCGTGCGAGGAGAACGCGAGATCTCCGAGAAAACTCGCCAACCAGGGGCATTCTCCGGCACGATTCTCACATGCGATAATTCGGAGACCGACCCCGCTGGTAGTGGAACCGCAGCCCCACATATAGAGTGATCTATCTCATTTCCCGCTACATTGTTCCATTCTCTTTACCTCGCACATTTCCTTCAGGTTGGTAGTGCTACTGTCCGACCAAGATAACAACACCATACGCTACCGCTATTGTATCATTCAAAAAAATATTTTAAGCTCGATACAAATATTTTTGCATAATATATGAGATTTGATTTTAATATATGAATAACGTAACTAAACAAAAATATTTCTGTAGTAATTTATTATAATTCAAGAATGAACTTTAATCTAATAAATATATGTCAAGCGAAATAAAAAATCTAACTTAGGAATGGATGATATTTTAGTTTTATATTTGAAATCAGTTAAAACAGCGAAATTATTTATGGTAGATTTACATATAGTTAATATCCTTCAATAAATAAAAAAAGAAACAGTTACACAAAAATGTTTTTAATATAAAACATAATTTACATTACAAATTTTTACATATACATTATTTATTGAGAAACTAAAAAATCGGTATGGTTGGAAGATTATTTTTATTACCAGTAAACAATGATACATTATATATGCGTTAAATGCTGTAATATTGTCAGATTCAGTTGAACTCAAAAGACAATTTTTTTTTCTGCTAGGAAAAGTATATTTCTGTTGCGACAAAAATTACCTATTTTATTTATTTTCTTCCTCTAAAGTATACCCGAAATGTCTAACGGTCCATGAAACCTGCGTTTTTTTATTGCATAATTACCTTCTTGAGATTTATCAGACGTGTAAAGTTTCTGTCGAAGTACATTGCATAGAGAGCATTACATGGTACTGAGGTCTCACATCATGGCGAACCAGGCTTTGTAGTGTCTCGAGAAGTAATCGGGACGAACGCTGCCATATGCCGGATGATTTTCTAAGGAATCTCCCAATTAAGAGTGCATGATACGTAATTCAACGCTAAAAGCATCCGTTTAAAATTGTAGATTTCTGGAAGCCAAAAAAATAAATAAACAAAACAGCAACCTTAGACAACAGGTTTTAGACTTTCTGAGCAAAAATATTTCTCGCGTAACGTATTTCTGAATAACAATCTCTGGCGCCGAAATATCGTACATTTAATTGCAGCGCAACAGATAACGGTCAACAAATGTATCTTTCTGGGTGAACGTTTGCTCAATAAGTTGGCAAATACCATTACCTAGGACAGTTATTTTGCAGTTTTTCCATATAGACTCTTAATAAAAAAATAAAAAAAAGTACGTTTTAAAATGGTGTTCTTAGTGTTAGTTTATCTAACACACACTCTTAAGGTGGCCGCCTGGTTAAAAAACATGTTTTGCATATTCGAGGCTTAGATGTGTGGAAGGGCGACACAGCACGGCCATCACGCCTGAACCTAGCATCTATATGCAAGTCACTGAACTGCTGTGCAGTCCTCGCCGACAACGCGCCTCTACGAGACATGCATTGGTGACCTTATTATTTTATGACGTATTATCGCAGATAAAGGTTTATCGCACTCGGGTATACATTTCAATGCATTCTGTGCCAAGATTTTCAAACCTAAAAAAGACCGCAAAAAAGCCATTTTTGTCGCTATAAAATGTGCTTTAAGGACATTCACGTGGCCAAAATTCATAATTTTATATTTGTACGGCATGGTGTTCGTTTTATAGTCGTTACTTGTAACTACATTTTCCACTTGTAAACATTTTTTAGCTCTCATAGTCTTCTCATAGCGACATGACAAAGTCAAAATTTGCAAGTTATTTGAACACAGGAATAACAAAAACCAAGTGACTTACTCAAACGAAATAATTTATAATGAAATTATATATTATGGGTCATATGTTAAAATATTTCAAAACATTCCTCTGTACTTAAAAAAATATATGAAAATTATAGTACTGTACGTTCGAAAGCAGTGACTTTTTATATCCAAAACGGAACAAAAAACAATCATCATCCAAAAGTATGTGAAAATTCGTACGCTGTCAATAAATTTGCAAAAAAATTGCAAAAAATTATTGTTGGAAATACAAAATCGATTAAAGAAATAAAATAGAGACATACATTCAAGAATTAAAAAAAAAGAAGTAATCATCCTTTATTAGCCAACATTTTCAAAGCAATTGTAGTAAATTATAAAATAAAAAGCAGCATAAGTGAAAAAATTAAATTTTGTTATTATAGTAGTAGTTTTTGATTCAAAATTGGACAAAAAATTATCATCCAAAATTATATGAAAAACACTCAATTTTACACAATTTCACGTTAAACTACGGTCGAATATATTACAAAAAAAATTGCAAAGAAAATGTTGATGAAATACAAAAAAAAAAAAAAAAAATTATGGAAGACATTGAAAAATGAGACACACATTTTTTATGCAAAACTGAAAAAAATATCACGGAGCAGTGTACAGTAAATATAATTTAAATTATCAAAATACAAACTATTGACAAAGTTCAGCTGTCGAATTCAATTTTCAATCGCTAATTCGACCCTTAAAACGTGCGCCAACGGAAAATTTTTACTATATAAACTTACCTACTTTTTTTTACAAGGAATTATCTCGGAACAAAGTGAGCACTCAAAAACGCCTTGTTAAAGTTCTGTTTTCATTCAATTCGTATTTTTCCGCGCGTAACGGCTAACGAGGGGAAATATATAACCTCTCTGGACATGTCTCTTGATGTTTGCGCGTATAAGATAAATTGAACAGTCGGTGGGAATCTACAGAGTTTGATAAAAAAAAGTTTATTAATCACATAACATGTCGAATTCGGTTGTTATTGTTCCAGTATAGTTGTATTTAAATAGGAAAATACATGGAACTGTATTACGTAATTTAGCTGCCAACTGTACAAGCAGTGAGGGGACTAGCGGTAATGTTGAATTATATGCAGTAACAGCTAGTGATATTTTTCAAAGGTTAAATATTTAGTGCTCACTTTATCACGAACGACCTATAATATACTTTCATTAACACGCTATATAATGGCTGTCCAGAAAAAAAAACGCTTAATGAGCACGCGAATCCCGGGCTAGTTTGGAGACGAAAATGTTATTGGCAAAATGTTTTACGACATTTTATTTGCACACTGTGACAACATAGCACTGAGTTAGTCCCCTCTTGCGCTCAACAGATATCTTACTTATGCTACTACCACTGTTCTGACCAGCATATTATAGGCTCAGGTTAAAATCCGGATTAGTCTAAACATGATTCTATGCTTACTGATCGTAACATACATAAATAATTCCTGGATGTGGAGAACCCTAGGCACGGTCGTAGAAGAACAGGTCTGGACACTCGCCTATCTAACAATGTATTTTGCTTGACCCCCTTGTTGTTTGGCTGTAGTTCGTCCAGTTACCGAGAATGCCGTACTTTTTGGCGCTGTAATTCGGGCGGTCGGACTCAAACTGCGTCCAATTTTTCCCATTGTTAAATTTCAAAAGTAAATAAAGATTGCTGGAGCCTTTTCTTAAATTTGTGAGCGAAGAAAGTATTTCATAAATTGATAAAAAATACGTTTTGATAAATTGTTTATCTTAGCGGAAAGGAAGTGGGCGGAGTTTAGTCCGACCGCCGTAACATCAGTGCCAATAAAACACAATATTCTCGGTAACTTGGTGAACTACAGCCAAACAACAAGGGGGTCAAATATCCAGGCGAGTGTCCAGACCTGTTCTTCTACGACCGTGACCCTAGGGGACTATCTCCGTGCAGTTTTGCAACATTGTGCACGTAAAATGTTGACGTACAACAACAAAATGCTATGACATTTCCGTCTCCAATTTAGCCCCGTAACTCGCGTGGTCTGCTTACCAATCATTTGTTTCTGGAAATCCTAATGTATATGTGTGCCTGTAGTAACACTCGAAGTTAAACCATTCATACATACATTTTACCTCCTCGAAATAAATACAATTTAAGACTTTCAACGCCTTTTACTCAACTTTGAAAAAGTCTGGAATATTGAAACCTGTTTTCAGATAATAGTGGCAATGATCAAAGTGATATGTTACGTCATATATCAAAGATGACGGAGATAAGGCATCAGCTGTTGTATATAAGTGTGAAGAGAATATCACTCTATGTATCTAATGAGTAATCGCAGCTGATATAAAATCACACGCACTTCTAGAACGGTAAGCTCTCATTATCATTTCACAAATTTTCACATTAAAATACTATACTCAAACTACGAGTGTGTCTATTCCTCCCCCTTTGTTTTTTACAGAATAGAAAAAATGGCACCGAAGTATAAGCTGACATATTTCAAAACAAAAGGCAGAGCGGAACCCATCAGATTATTGCTGGCTCATGGCAAACAAGAATTTGAAGAGACTTTCATTGAGAAAGATGAGTGGCAGCAAGTTAAACCGAGTAAGTATTGCCACAGAATCAAGTTAATTTGCTACTTAGGCCTACTAATAACCACATTTCAATTCCTGTAGAGGCAAATAAGTTCCTCGAAGTGTTTATCATGAACAATATAATGAAATGCTATTTGTTAGTTATGTTTATGTTTCTAAACCTCCTCAGAAAATGTAGCGATAGATATTTTGCAAATGGTCATATACCACAGTAATTTTTTACTCGATCCTGTTAACGTACTCCGCATGTATACACGTTAATATAACATACATTTTAAATACCTTATTATTTCATCTACATTGTCCATGATTCGAGAATTAGGTAAGTGTAAGTAACCTTATTTCTTTTTTCCGTAAATATACTACTTTTACACAAATGTACGTCGCAGCAGAGTATCTCCTATATTGTTTGAGTATCTTTATACTAACCAATTTAATTTTTTCCGGGATTGTGATGTGTGATATGCAAATGCCATTTACCATATTTCGAATCGTATTTTAACCTACTATCTTACAGTATTTCCTTACATCTGTTTCTAAGCAAAGAGAATAATCTATGGGTTCGTGCGGAATCTAAGCCATGACCTTCTGAATAGCAGCCCAACACAATAACCTTCATGGACTTGCTTTGGTCGGCTCTCTTGGCCTGGAATACACTCAGCGATACACCGCCGATCAACGGACACAAACGTGGCGTGATGCGGAACACGTCGCAGAGTTGCTAGATCATAAACGAAGTAGTCTCGTACAAGAAAGAAAAAAAATTCGTACAAGGCATCAAAATTCTCGTACCACACCTTTTGGTGACTTTTTTGGCGCTCCTACGTGCCACGAACACCTTACAGGCCAGGCCATTAATAGTTCTCTGGTCTCGAAATTCTCGTATGCAGCAATTTTATATCGTACCTCGAGTACACCCTAAATCCTCGTACAAATACGATAATTTTTGTATACAGTATCTGGCAACACTGACATGTAGAGCCACGATTTTATGGCGAAAAGATTTTTGCAACATTTGGTTTCGATGCGTCATGTGCACACCTGCAGCTCTGCTACATCGTCTGTGATTGGATGATTTTACTCTCACTGGCCTTGGCAAATTATAGACGTACAGACTCACAATAATCTTATTCTGTTTGGTGCTGTCAAATGAGAAACGTGTCTGAACAAAGACACGCTGCCAATAACCTTGAAACAGAACTGCCGGTGTGTACGAGATACTCTGAAACAAAGTGGGGCAAAAATCTTTTCGCTACAAAATCGTGGCCCTACTGACATGGTTTGATGGTGGAGTCACAACGGCCGGCGCGACAGAAGTGACGCGAAGTGTTCGTCGAGGCGGAAAAAAAAAAAACAATTAGTGTCGAGGCTGCGGTGACGTCAGCGCGTCTGATTGGCTGACCATGGCTGCCGTCTGTTACTCACTGATTTCAATGGCCAATGTTTTCGGTAATATCAGATATTGTCCCGATACTGTTGACGAGCACTGGCAGTCACTGAAGGTTGGTATATGATACCCTGTGCGAGGCTACATACATTTACTGATATTAGGAGCTTCAGAATTACAAAAGTTGAAGTGTCTTCAAACCTAACAAAAGACCATCAAACAAGTTAAACCTTGTAAAGTATTTTAAAATAACCGCTAATTGTAATGTGTAAAGCTCGAATCTCATAAATACACGATATATTAAGCTTCGTTGTGAAAAAACTAAACAATCTTCTAATCTGTCTTAAGTCGTGCTATATGCGTCGACATATTAAAAAGTATACTAACTTCATTTATAATTAAGTAAATACTGTATACACAACGAACAAAATAATCATGATTGTTTATAAATTGGTAGGCAACGCAGATTGCAGTAAGAGAGCGTGGTAGATAAATAATCGCTGAAAACATCAACTGATTTCTACGCTTTTTTCGAAGCCAATATGGATTAAATACTCAATGACAATCCTAGATACTGGTATTTGCCAACTTCATGAGTACATATTTATCCAGAATTACTATTTCGTTACGCGTGATCTCTTGCGCCGCAGTTAAATACACGAGGTTCCGGCGTCAGAGATTGTGCCTCAGAAGTGCGTAACACTGGAAACAATTTTGTTTAAAACCTTGGCTAAAACTATTGTTGAAGAAACCTGCAGTTATAGATTAATGCTTTTAGCGTTGAATTATGTACCACGCTCGGATACTATTCGACACTGGCGGAGCAATATTTATCAGTTTACTGACGGATGTTTCCTTATGTTGACGTACACTGGTGAACTCTCAGTGGTATCAGTGCAGTTGGCAGAAAACTGAACGCGCCCTTTAGAGCTGGTGATTTTTTGTGAAAATAATTATGCAACATTTTGTATCAATCCATAACGCTCGCATCTGTACTTCTGCTCAGTGGCTATTGGTAGAGTGTATTTGCACAGAGAAGTAGTTCATAGTTCATTCTACTGAGCCAATGAGAATAAGGTTAGTGGTACACCACACGTCTGTGATTTGAAGGTAGATCCCCAAGATGCTGACAGTTAAGGCCACGGGGTCCTATTTATGTTATTTTGAGAGTTTAATTTGCCTAATCCTAAAAAACAGCAGATATCTCAAAACCAATACATAGAAATGTTGGAACTTACGTAGCCTAATTTTTTCAAAACATTACTTTATGTAAGTTTGGATAGTTATCGACTTAGTTAAATTTTCTTAAAGTCGATTACTAGTAAAAAATTATTTTCTTAGGTTTTGTAAATATAATTTGGCTCCGCAGTACAAACAATCTCCAAAATTTATATCAAACCGTTTTGAGATATCTGCTCTATTTCAGGATTTAAAAAATGAGCCTTACTGAAATATCGTAAATAGAGACTCGTGACCTTAAAAACAGCCAATCACTGACCATGAAGCAGAGCTGCAGATGTGCACATGAAGCATTGAAACAAAATGTTGCATAATTATGCTCAGCAATAATCACCAGGTCTGGGCTATCTCTAGTTGTACGCCACGCGAACGTCACGTCGCTTGTATCCGGCCATTGTTGCATCACCACGACTACCTCTCGTGATAACACGAGGTGCGGCTGTTTCCATGCGCTGCTCTGTACACCAGTGTCATATATGTGCGCCCTGCACCAGTAGAAACGATATGTGCTTATGACAATTCGCGAAGGTATAGCCAAAATTTCAAGTTTTGGGGGTTTGAAATATTACCCCTGGTAAGTTTGCCCGTGTTGAAAATGTCAACTAATAGCATCTCGGTCAACTACTAAAACTAATATAATATTTAAATAAAATACGTGTAAAGAATTCACTGTGGATGTAGCATTTAGCAAAATATTTATTATGTAGACAATATGTAGGTTTTTTTTTATTCCCATCAATTTAAAACCTTGAATAACATTGCAGGCGGTTATCAACTACTTGTAACCGACAAAACCTGGTCACGTGACTGAGATAACCTACCCTACTTCAGCGAGTGAATTTTCGTAAGTGTCTGACGTACCACCGTCACAATACAATGCACTACTACAGCATAAGGCCCTTTCACACAATCAAATTTTGCTTCAATTTTCTACCAGATTTATTGAATTCAGTCTCTTGAATGTCGTGTGACACCATGTTGACGTCATAACCGCGGCCATTTTGTCTCTTGAATGTCGTGAATTTCGTCACGAAAATGTTTGAAATTTTCTTGAATCAAAATATTTTAGGATGGAGTAGAGATTTTTCTGACAGTATTAATTTAAATAACATATTAGTTGAGTTCTGTATACGAATTTAACCACATTAAAAATAAAATCAAGCCTTTATTCTTTTTAATAATACATACAAAAATAATAAAACATTTTGCAGTTGCAAAACGAAATATTTTTGTGCCGTGCAAAGTTAGGAGATAATTGTAAAATAGGTACATTATTTATTTTGTGCATAATTTGTTTACAAATCGTGGGATAACTTTTTTAAATTGGTCCTTTCAATCTTTATTGAATACAATTCCCTGAACCGACATACTATTCAATAAATTGAATTAAAGACACTGAATTCAATAAATATTTGATCGTGTGAATTGGCCTTTAGCCAATGTGCATCGCCGTACCTTCCCTTGAGTCGGCGCTCATGTACCGCGTATTCACGCTTGGCGTTGTGTTGAAAATGTTCTCTAACTTGCCGTTGTATGCTCGTGTTACCAAATAAACGGTCTGGTAAACACTGATACAACTACGAAGGCTTTTGCGTACCTACGGCATGTTAAATTCTTACGAGATTATAACTATCTGGTGAAGGCAGCAACACCCTTGAGAAGTAATTACAGGAACTTTCGGTGCAGATCATGGGCGCCTGAATCTTAGTTCTATCGTTCTCGGAGGCAATCATTATAGCGTCTCGCTCATGTGGCGAAGCAGGGGTTGCTGGTTCGAGCCCAGCACCTAGTACGACACTAAAGTGCACCGGTATAGTAAATGCGTGATTAGGAGCTTACATTTAGTTCAGTATGCACGGTTATCTGACGAGTTTCTGAGAGTAATTGCCCTACATAAAACCATATCTAATTAATTAAATCTATACACTCCATTCGGAACACACCAAGAATGTTGGGTGGAACATCACAATACTTTCTACGACATTGACATTTGTGCGTCGACACCCCTAGTCGCCTCTTTAAGACCACGGGTGCCTATTTATTCTGTTTTTTGTGAGTTTAATTTTTTATATGCTTTAAGTAATAAGATATAGCAAAATCGTTACACAGATATGTTGGAAATTGTTTGTACTGTGTAATTTTTTTTAAATCGTAAGTTTATATATATTTTTGCTAGTAATCGATTTAATTACATTTTCTTAAAGTCATTAATAGGCAAAAAGTATACTAAATTTTGTTTTTAAAAAATTAGGCTACATAGTGCGAACAATTTCCAACGTTTCTTTGTAACGGGTTTGCGATACCTGCTTCTTTTCAGAATTAAAAAAATAAAACTCACTAAAATCGCATAGATAAGGAACCTTTGCCTTAAGCAACGGGTAAACTTGTTCTGTGAACATTAATACCGTACAAAAATCTGTTTTAAGACCTATGCTTGTAATAAACTTCTGTATTGTATAAAGTTATGTTCGTATTTTTAATATTGGTATATCGTTATTATTATTGTTGATACTATTTTCTAGTTGTAGCTAGGTAAATTATGTGACAATTTACACGACATACAGGGTCTAAATGCCAACTCTACGAAGAGCAGAGTCCTGCGCCCGTGAGGTAGATAAACCGCCAAGTCAACGTTACGCAGGTTGCATAACTGCAGGCGTTTTAAATACACATTGGAAATACTACAAAATGAGTTCCCAACCAGAACCAGTGCCCTACAAAGGGCAGACTGTTTTTTTGTTAAAATCTATCAAAGAACGTTGATTAAGGCGCATGGTTACCACTTATCAAACTATTACAATGATATCTATCAATTCTGTTAATGTTAGAATTACCCTATGATTTTACAAAATGCAAAGAAACACTTATAACAGCTTTGTTCATGTAAACTTAATAAGAAAAGGTGGTCTTAAATGACTTGCAGTTTCTTATTTAAGTTCACAACAGCATTCCCGAGTCTCGCTTTAAAGGCTGTATGTGTGTGTATGTATATGGTATATGTATGTATGTATGTATATATATATATATATATATATATATATATATATATATATATATATGTATATATTTATATATATATACATACATACATACATACATACGGCTAATCTTAGACGTATCTTTCTTCGTATGGCTTTGACATATTCTTTGTAAACTGCTTGACGTAAATAGTAATATATTGAATCATTCATTAATTTGTCATCCAGAATCATTGTAAAAGAATTCTTGAAAGTTAACCTATAATTATCTTGCATTGATTCTGCATGGCAAATTAATGAAAGAGTCCATTATTATGTATGTCAAGTATTTTACCAAGAATATATCCTATGCTTTGTTGGAAAGAGAAAATGTTGATAATACAATGTGAATAAATGTTATGGCTCTAAAACTGAAAATACAATAAAAGTTGTCTAACACTCCCCCTTAAGATGGCCGCCGGGTGAAGTTTGTGTTTGTGTGTGTGAGGCGAAAATTGATGAGGCGATACGGGTGACGCTGACCAGCACACGTACTGTGATATCGCCTCTACGCCCAAAGTCGTAAATACACGCACTGTTTTCCTCCGTGGCGTGTTTACTGTGGAACTCTAAGCCGTTGCCATGTCATTTTATTGAACGTGCCACGGTACGAAAGTCCAATGAAATTGCAGACGTCAATTTTCAATAGTTACGGTACTTAATCTCGAGAAACAACCGTCTAAAAAAAGTCAATTTTAGCCAAGTTTTATGGGTTTAAAATAATTCGTCTAAAGTGCGTGGTGCCTTAAAAGTCTTATTCACAAGTAGTCTAAAGTGTGTTTTCTTTTTGTAGCTAAGCTTAATACACGCACGTTTACTGTTCTCCGAGGAAAAACGTAACTGAAAGCATGCTGCACGCAGTTCGAGCACCAGCTAGGCGGCCGCCTTAAGGATGTTCAAGTGCGATAAAATCATAATTTTATATTCTTACGAAATATTGTTAGTTTTGTAGGCGATACCTGTGAGTGTAGTTTACTCTTACAAAACAATTTCAGCTCTCAAAGCATTCTCATAACGGGGTGTCAAAGTTCAAATTTGCTTGTTATGCTGCCATGCAAATAGAGAAAACCAATTAACCTACTTAAACAAAATAATGCACTGTGCACTTACATCCCATGGACTATTCAATAGAACACACAAAAAAACCTACGATGTAATATTTTGAATTAAAAAAATTCGCAGAAGTATAGAAAAAAGCTGCAAATTCAGCAATTTTTTTAAATACAAAAACAGATTCGCGGGATTTTTTTCAAATGTTTTATTACTTAGCCCATAGTATGTTATTTTACATTGAATTGTTTCAAGTAAGTCAGTTTACTGATTTCTCTATTTGCATGGCAGCAGAACGTGCAAATTTTGACTTTACCACATCGTTATGAGAAAAATTCGACAGCTAAAACTGTTTTGTAAGAGGAAACTGCACTCACAAGTATCATCTACGAAACTAACACTATTTCATGTAAATATAAAATTATGACTCTATCGCACCTGAACACACTTAAGACTTAAAGTTCGGCTCCGGTTCGTATTCATATTATCTATCGTTCTTGTAACAATGCCACACGCACTCAAGTTTGTGCTTGAATCACAGATTAATTACTCCCCACGCGTTCATTATATCATTGTTTACGTGTTTGGCTAATTTATCTACTCTACCAAGGACAAGACGAAACAAAGAATAATATCGGCATGTCGGGCAACCACAAACGGTTACGTAAATTAACCTATGAACTTAGTGGGGCTGTGATTAAAGGATATACGATAATGACTTGAGGGCCTCGGCTGCCACGCTCTTAAAATGCGTTGCAGCGTATTAGTAAATGCATTTTTTAACGGAACTATTCCAGATATGCCCTTTATGTCAATATTCGAAAGTAAAATACACTTCAAACGATGACTGAAGGGTGGTTTGAAAGCATCACGTCGATCAGAAAAAATCATTTCGGAGCCCCTCTAAGTGGCTAGAAACAGCTTTTTAAACCTTTTGTATTTGAAAAACTACTCACGGGATTCGCGTGAAACTACTCTAGAAACATGCAATGGACTTTTCTTAAAACTTTCCACCAATATAAATACGGGGTGACCACTGAAAGTGTCAGTCAGGCGAGTGATCTTCGATACCATTGCACGCCGTTACAGGAGAGGTGATACCGCGCCACAGGAGCCGGTCAACATCGCCCTTGGTGCCTTGCCTCACTCACACTAACACACGGCCAATAGGCGGGCGCCTTAACTTCACGTAAGAAAGACTCAGTAAACAAAAATACTGGCCACACTTCTTTAACTGCGTTACTAAACGCCCAGCTCGAGGAACAGTTATTTTGACTTTAACCTGAACAGACTCAACCGAATTCGGAACTTATTCCAACAACGGGAGTAGTTCGTTTTTACGCATGCGAACAGATGAATTTTAATGGTTGAATAAAATGTGCATGCATTTTCTAACAGTATATGTTAAAATTAATTTCAAAGTAAATGCTTTTACATACTAAAATACTTAGCTATAAGGTACGTGCCTACCTAGTAGCTCTGGCACGAACCATAGTAGGAATATACATGTCAAATTATATTCTATGTGATTTACCATATTGCGAATCTATGTATAATATTTCATCACTAATATTTTTACTTATATCAATGAAGCCAAGTTGCTATGGTATATTTTAGGGAGTTTTTTTTTTAATACCCGGAAAACTGTCAGCAAAATGGTATTTACTTTCCAAAATAAAACAAACGAAAAAAAATTAAAACAAGATTTTATTTACAAACATTTCAACAAATAATAAACATTAATTTTAAAGGCATGCAGTTATTAAGCTACAGAAGAACCCGACCCTTGGTTACTGATCAAAGACGCAGGCATGAATGTCTGTCTGTAACGTGTGTGATGCTATAGCATTCATTCGACTGTTATGAAACTTTGGCGAGATATGAGTTCGCCAACAAAGGTTTCTAAAAAAAGGGGGGGGGGCAAACCGGGGACCAGAATGGAGCACTCAAAAATGTATAGAAATTTGTGTATAAAACGGTAATTGATAGTCCTTAAGGGTGTTCAAGTGGCAAAAATTCATAATTGTATATTTGCACGATATAGTGTTCGTTTTATAGACGTTCCTTGTAAATATATTTTCAACTTGTAAAAATTTAAAATTTTTTTTAGTTCTCATAGTTTTTCATAGCAGCACGTCAAAGTTAGAATTTGCAAGTTACGGGACACTGAAGTAACAAAAACCAAGTCTTTCACGAATGATATAATTTACATTTAATTTATGTATTATGGGCCATATGCTAAAATAAAAAAATCACAAAGTCCTTTTGACTTTTTAAAATAATTGCCGTAAATGAAGTGAATTGTCATCGTGTTCTGATTTGTTTTTTTAATGTAGTCACAAGTAACGTCTATAACGTCTATAAAACGACCGCTATACCGAACACATGTAAAATCATACATTTTTGCCACGTGAACTCTTTTTAACATCATTTTGCAGCATTTAGAATTTAAAAAAACATACTTAAGAGAAAATATAACGTAATTTATCGCATTTAACATAAGTATTAGAATTAATATTATTACTTTCAAAATTTTATAGGGGCGAACATTTTTACCAAGAACTTTTACTTAAATAATATGTTGCATGTTTGGTAATGTTAGCTTATTTTATATATATATATATATATATATATATATATATATATATATATATATATATGCATATATGTATATATACACACACATATAATGAATGATTGCAAGGGCGTGTACTGGTTCGTGTTGATTCATATTTATAATTTGATATCAACGTAATGCTTGCGGAATGGTTTCTTTAGGCGAAGGTCAATAACATTTTTAGTAAGTTAAATTCAATATTAACAATAGTTTCTGAATATCTCGTTGTAGTAATATTAATCAGAACTATTAAAAGTTATGAAACAAGACAGCTGACGGTTACATTTCATTAATTATTTTACAAATATAAGTTATGTAACGTAATCACTACATGCAACAGTTGATTATAAAATATTTTCACAGCTATGCCATTTGGCAAAGTTCCTATTCTGGAAGTAGATGGTAAAGTTTACCATCAGTCTGCAGCTATGAGTCGCTACCTGGCGAAGAAATTCGGACTAGCTGGAAGCAATGATGAAGAATCATTTCAGATAGACATCCTTGTGGATACGTTTGGAGACTGGACAACAGGTAGGCCCATATATCTCTATATACGCTATATCACATCAATTTGTGTGCGAAAATGAAAGATTGTGAACGCATGTTACTATAATATCATATTTTTATTGATCATAGGAAATAAATTAGTATTTTGTCTAACTTGACCTCACTAGTTAAGAACTATAAAAATTCTCAAACAACTAATGTTACAAATATTAAAATAAAATTTGAAGCAGTTTCATGTTTTATATCCATTCCTTAAACCTACTTAGTATAAATATATTTTAATATTCAATAAATTATACTATAAAAATTAATACTTACAAGTTTTGGTTATGTGCAAACATACAACAAATTTACTGATGTTGAGAAGTACATGATTGTCCAGCACTTTGTTTTGCTAAATAAACATATTCGCGGACTTTTTTCAGCAAGCATTAAATTAATTTAATAAATTTTTCATACATTACATATTTCTGTTATTTATTTTGTAATTTGTCAAGATGATTGGTTTGTGATTTTACCGAACTGGTTCAGGAGTACAAATATTGTTACAAAGTTCACAAAATTAATCAATACAATAAATATTGTATTGATATGTTTCAGGAAGATAACGTAAATGTATTACTTTATTATATTCGGCAAACGTGTGGTAATACGAGAAGACAATAATCTTTCAATTTTGTTTTCTCAGTGTGTAGGTCCATACATGACACTACATTACTGAAATTAAACTTAATATTGTTTTTAATTTAGCAATTTAAATCGTCATACTTTTATATTTGAATTTTATCAGATATATTTTTCTTATTTAAGGCATAAATTCCGACTAAATTTTTATGTCATGAAATATTTTTAGCTCTCATAATTTTTGCATAATGACTCGTGAATTTCAAAATTTGTTTGTTACGGTTTTTAGCACAACACTGAAATCAACTGACGTAACGAACTAAAAAAAATCACAGCGAATAACAATGTTGCAGACTACAAGTTCTATATAAAAACAAAAAATTAAATATTTTTGTTGTTAAATTAAAATTTTGAAATTTGAAGTTAAAATATAAAAAAAATATTCTACAACTAAAAAATAACTGCTGTGTATTTATATAGAATACTTTGTAGCCTACAACATCGTTATTCACTGTGCATATGTTTTTCAGTTTGATACGTCATCTGGTTTAAGTGTCAAACTTAAAACAGTGACGTGCACATTTTGGCATTGACGAGATATTACGTAAAAACTATGATAGCTAAAAAAAAACTGTCATAAGAGGAAAAGTTACAATATTTGTATAAATAAGAAAACAATAACTGGTACAAATATATAATTAAAAATAACACGACGGAAATTGCTGTAGATTGTGTCCTTAACATTGGTATTCCTGACTTTTAGAAATTAGGAGACTCACAAATGTACAAGGAGAGCAAGCGAAAGCTGCGGCGAAGGACAAAGTGTTGGCAGAAACTATTCCTTACTATGCATCCAAGTTTGAGGAGATCGTCAAATCTAATGGAGGCTATTTCGTCAATGGGAAAGTAAGCATTATTTCAAACACATCGTTTGGTTTTAAAAACAAGTATAATTTTAAAGTTAGTAAAAATTGTTATGTTAGTTCTCAGGCACCTTTTTTTATTTTAATGTAACGTAATGTTGCAACGTAATATATCAAGAAGACTGAAGTGGAACTACTTTGGAATGTTTTAAGATTCAAGTACGATTCGTAGTGACAAAATGTTCCGAAAATGTATAAAAAATTAAAATCTGTTTTTCTAAAAAAAAAAAAAAAAAAAAAAAAAAAAAAAAAAAAAAAAAAAAAAAAAAAAAAAAAAAAAAAAAAAAAAAAAAAAAAAAAAAAAAAAAAAAAAAAAAAAAAAAAAAAAAAAACTTGGACTGTGTTGAAGTAATAGTGATCCACTCATGTCAGTTATGTCTCGACTTTGTTCCACAATGGAAAGGTTTTAATTTGACTAGTTTCAAATTACATGGATAAGAACCCTCACATTAACGGAATAATGAGATGCCCCAGACGTTGTAACAACATCGTAATTTGTGATGACTGTACAATATTCATAGTCGAGGATGTTTTATTCATCAGCAGCGGCATTCTCAGTTATTCAAATGAAAAAGTATTGTGCCTATGCAAATACGGACTTTCCAACCATCAACCACTCTTCGAAATCCAAGTGTTTGAAACTTTCTAAATTATATTGCAAAGTAATTTTATGTAATTTTTCAATATATAGGGTCTTTCTGAACGACAGGTACAAATGCTGTGAGGTGATTCCCCATCTAAAACGGGATAGAAAATATTCTACGATAAATGTCGTACAGTAACCCATAACTGAGATATCCACCCTGAAAAAAAAAAAAAAAACACATTTGGAATGGTTTTATCTGGAAGTAATAAAACCTACTGGAGATTGAAGAAAAAGTCGATGAATGATGTTATTATACCCAAATTTTAAGTTGTACTTGTAACGCTGGTTGCATATTTGGCAGGCAACCGAGTGCACCCTCACTTTTTCCCCCGAAAAAAAAAGTCCATGAAGTTGACGTGTATTTTGCATTAGGTTTCAATTCTTTGAAGATAATAAAAAATCCCCTGTGATTACACACACCTTGGTAGGAAAAAAATATACAATCTCTTTTTACTTGACGTAGGGAATGTTAGTACTCCACAATTGTGCAAAAGCTTAAGGTCTACGTACTGCAACATTATCATTCACAGAAGTTTACTTTAATCTCCTGTATGTTTTACTATGTTCAGTTGAAACACCATTTTAAATGTCGATTTTTAAGGGTGGATATCTGCCATATGAGTTACTGCACGACATTGTTCGTATAATGTTTTCTATTATTTTTATTTATTTATTTATTTTTTTGATATGGAATCATCTCACAGCGTTTGCTCCTGTCGTTCAGGAACATGCTGTATACATGATTAGGAATATTTTAACAGAATATTATACTCAGAATTTTTAACACATAAACTTACTCATGTACTCCTCATACAAATAAAACAAATTTATAAATTATACGAGGTCCTTGTATCTTCGATAGTTAGCTTTAGGAGGATACATTCACATAACCAACTTGATATATAAACACTGATGAAGTAGCACACAACTGTAAAGCAGAAGACAATTTCTTCACAATAAGGTTGATTATTTATATATTATAAACTACGTGTTTCAAAAGTGTCACGATTTGTAAACATAAAAGTTCAAGGTACAGTTTTTTATAAATTTTAAATAATCATTTCATATTATGTTTTATCTACTACAGTTAATCATTTAGAAAATCTAATACTTACCAATAAATGTATTCAAGATTCCTTGGACTCTGTCAGTTTGGCAAGTACGGGAGTTAATACTGGGCTTCTTTCTTCAAATATCTGTAAATATCGTCGAGTTGGAACTGTATATGACTTAGTTGTTTAATCATCGTGGATATTTTTGTGACTGGGTGGGGACCAGACTTGGGAAAGTTAACCAAACATCTGAATGATTTAAGTTGAAGTTAATGCCTTAAACAATTAACTGATTTAAGTTGAAAGTAAACTTTTAAAATATTGACTGAAAGTTAAAGTTAAAAGTTAGTGTGTCCCAAAATATTTGTATGGAAAAAACCCCTTACCAAGAAATTCTTTATTTTAACCCCTTGAAAACCATTAAAAAATTAATATTTATTCAGCTTCTAAATATTATATTATTTAAAAAAAATATTTTTCCCAGTCAAAAACATTAAAACAACTTGTTGAAATAATTGTGGAATTGTTATTTTCTAGTGCAGTCATCGATTTGCAGAAACTAGCTCGTAATTTTAATAGTTTGCCAATAATTTTAAAGATTCAAATTTTAAAATTGGCTAGTTTGTAAAGTAACGATTAAGTTAAAAAGTTACCGACAATTTTTTTAGATTAATTTTAATCGTTAATTTATTTAATCGTTTATCCCAAGTCTGGTGGAGATGTACTTTACTGTAGTACTGTTAATGTTATGTAATTTTTTCAGCTTTCGTTGGCAGACATTCGCTTTGTGACTGCCATCGGCGGCGTCAGGGGAATCATGGGTGTTTCTGATGTGCTGGAGCCTTATCCTAACCTGAAGTCTCTTCAGAAGAAAGTGTTTGAAGAACCTAACATCAAGGCATGGCTGAGTAGGCGACAACCTATTCAGTGATACTACAGTTGTGATCAAGAAGCATGGCAACGCAAGAACGAATTTTGTGTTCATGATGTTTGTACTTTAGATTATTAGATTTGTACAACAAACCGTTTAAACTTTATTTCTTTCAAAACTTTGTAGGAAATGTAGCGATTGTCGTGAATTTTTAAAAACTATTTGCAGTAAAATTCAGTCGGTTTAAAAGGGCTACAAAAGTTACCAAGTGCATTAGTTAAAAAAATATAATTCACTGGATTTTATTAAAATTTGTTCAATATGTTATTAATTGGAATAAATAATCTACTTCGAAAACGACAGTAATCTACGAACTACTTCAGAATTCGTGAATAAATCCAACTTTTATAACACTACTTGTGTGTAAAAATTATTAAATGAAACATATATACAAAACCTTTCCTTGACAGATCAATAAAGTTGATATTTTATTCCTTTCAGGCCACTTACACAATTATATTGAGACTCAAAAACTAAAACTATAGCAAGCTCATTTCCATTCTTTACATAGTGGTTTTATTCTTTCAGAATTGTTGACCTGATTATACCTACTGTGCGACGAAGATAATGACGTCTTGTAGCACCCTCAGTCGGCATCTCTTGATGTACAACACCAACTATATTACAAAAGTATTATTCATACCAACAATTTTAATTAAATAAAAATTATTTTCAAAATTCTAAAAATTAAATTGCAATTTACTCCGCGATTGAAAAGTAGCAGGAAAGTGACAAAATTGTAAGGAATATACTTTAAAATGTTTCGTGTATTATATTGATGGGGGTGGGGGTGATTGAGTGATTTTAGTCAGCGCTTAACATCTAGGTCTTTAGCGCTGGTGAGGGGTGACATGAGGCGAGTGTGGAGCAGCGACGGAATGAAAGGGCGGGGAAACGGGAGATCCCCGAGAAAACCCGCTGACCAGCGGCATTGTCCTACACGATTCCCAAATACGAAAATCAGGGGACCTACCCCGCCGGGAGTCTAACCCGGATCGCCTTGGTTGGAGGCGAGAGGTCTGGCCTCTCTACCACCGCGGTTCCTACAGCAAACACATTAGTAAAGATATACATAAGTAAAAATACAATTTAATAGGTTTAATAAATATTAATATTTAAGGATCTAAATGACTACCGCCAACATGAATACATTGTTTGCACCGCCTGGTTATGGCATGTGAACTCTCATAAAAATGCCTGAATTGTCTCTGGCGATTCCTGTGACTTCTAGAATATCTGCTCTAACCTAACAACTGAATGCGTCTGTGATGTTCTTCGCGAAATATGTGGAATGTTTGAATATATACCTCCTTTTCCCCTTCCGGAAGCCCTTGCTTATTAACAAAGCTTCTCTGCAGTGGGTTTATGAACAACCGTGATTATGTAGTGTTCGCGCCGTGTAACATACTCGTATATTTATTTACATACTGCATATATTCCTAAAACACAAATTTTCTGTGGGCGATTGGGTGACTCTGTAATGTACGTTATTGTTACAAATTACTGTCCTTGACGCAATCAGGTTCTATCGGGATGGAGGACTTGAGAAACTAAGTGAAAGAATTAAAATAAATTTATTACATTATTACAACCATTACAACATAGTCTAACACTTCTCTAGATATAATTCAAAACTCTGTAAATCAATATTTACAATTATTATTTGCAAATAATCCTTTTAAAATCTTACATTTCTACTCTATTAAGTGTACAGTTATTAATGTCTGTCGCTCTCACACATAACAATCCTTTGATTATGTAAGTAACTTTCCATAGATGTTACAGTAAAATCTAACCTGGCTGTTCGACTCTCACATGCTCATGCACAGTCCAACAACTCTCCCACAGTTACTCCACCGGCGCGCTATTCGTACTTGCCACATTGTAATGTATTGATACACAAATCCCGCGTCGCTGCCTGCCGTCGATGCCGTCTACGTCATCTTCGCTGCCGAGTCCGCCACTTGCACGCGCTGGCTAAATGCCACAATTACTCTCCCTTCAGCCGCTGCGAGCTGGTTTTTAAGGGCTTGTTCCTTAGTTGTGCAACTATTTCGAAAATATTTTTTTATCGCTATTTAATACTCATATCAAAATTTTGCTCCGTATTTTTACACTAATACGTCACAGTTTGTAGCTGAATTTTTTTGTAGCAGCATACTGAACGATTTTTTTAGATTTCGTCACCCAAATGACCGCATTTTTTTTGTCGTGGAAATAAACCAAAATGAAGCTTTTTTTTTCTGCCGAGTTTTACATTATTTTTACACTCAGCAGTGTGTATCGTGTGACTGCACATTGTCTCAAATTTTAATGTTAAAAAATATTGGACTTACTGGCTCCAGTCTGAAAAAAAAAATTTAAAAAAACTAAGGAACAAGCCTCACTATCTGCACTTCAAATGCGTTGAGGCGAGTTACGACTATTCCCCTTTTACGGAACTATTTAACGCACATTATATCTGTTTATATACGAAAAGAACACACACTTAAAACTATGTCGGTGTAGTTTTAAAAATTCGGCACGTTTATCAGAAATATTATATCCTGGCCTCTCAAAGCAGTCAAAAATGGCTTTTTTCACTGCAGTAACTGGAGAATTAACAATCGGATTCGAAAATTTATATAAACAAGCGTTAGACTTTGAACTATGCTGCCCGTAAACAAAATAATGTGGTCTCCACTTTAAGTCCAATAGTAAAAGGATAATAGTACAGCACTGCACACCAACTCAGGGGCTTGCGGGGAGAGGCGATAATACATTACATACGTCGGTTAGTTGCACCCTTACTGCTCCTGCCTCACACACAAACACAGCTAATCTAGGGTGGTCCCTTAAGGCCATGATTTTTCATTTATTTCAAGCAGTTACAAATAACTCAAATAATTTTTTACCAAATGCTTTGAGAAAATTTGAGACTGTGTACAGTCGTACGATACACAATATTGGCAGAGTGTTTTTCAAAATAATGTACCGTTTGCTAGCAAAAAATAAATTTGCTTAATTTTGGCTTATTTTGACAACAAAATATGTGATATTTCAGGGGCAAAAATCTAAAAATTCGTTTGGCGTATTGCAGCAGAAAAATTCAGCTACAAACGTTGATATATAACAGATAAAACAGTAAGATGAATTTTTGATATATGTATTAATTCACGTTAAAAAAAAACATTTTTGAAACCACTGCAAAACTAAAGAGCGATTCCTTAAAGACGGCCGCGATGACACTTAGAACATTCTCACTGCTCTGGGAGGAGACAGGTGTTCGGGTAGCTTTCTGTCATGGCTTAGGCACGTGCTCTTGACGGACTGCTGGCTGGTGCCCACCTTGAAGGCTTGTGACGTCAGCGATAAGCGAGGCAGAAGCAGCCCTACGTCATCAACCCCTGTGTCGGCGGGAGTGGGGGCAGGGAGACGAGGAGGAGGGGGTGGTGCAGTGCGCCTCCTCGCCAGCTCACACTCGGGCGTTGTCTCGTTACAATATATTCACGTTGAGAGGGAGAGAGAGCACATGGTAAAATAAAAATTTTCAGTTATATTATTTCCTTGATGTAAATAAATTATGTACTAATAAATTATTTTTAGACCATTAGATATTTGCATTTTAAAACTAACTCTCTGAAAAATACAAATATTTACTGGCATTGTCAAATATTCCGTGAAATAATCCTTGGTCCTGTTTACTGAGTAATCAGTTGTCATTTGTTCATCTGCCCTCGCGACTAAGCGAAGTTGGTACACGTACACGACGGACAGAGGCAGTTTTTACTATGGACAGTAAAGAAATGAGTTTCGATAACACTTACTATTAAACAGTTTTAATTAGTTTTGCGGTAGCATAGCTTGACATTGTAACTGAAATTGCATTCAGGACATTACAAGCTGCATTCACATTGCAAGGTTTGTAGGCTGTATTTCGTTTAAACACATTAATAACTTAAACTAAGATGTTTTATGTATCGAATAATTAACCTTCATCACTTCCTAAACTTGGAAGCTCAAACTGAGGGTTATGAAATAACTTAAAACTACATCCATCTCAAAATAACGTATGAGCATGGGGAAAGAAATATTGTGTTATATTGACTAGAAATACACAGTATTGTCACAAATAATGCGTTACAAAATAAGAAATCTGCACCAAACAACTTCTATGACGTGTGTTCTGACAAGAAACATATCACACAGAGCTTGAACTTTTATCTTAAAAGTGTGCATCATGACAACACGATTAACAGGCGGGGCGTACAGTTAGAATATTGATGTAAGACTCTTGTTGTACGTAATGTAGGTACATAGATTCAAATAGCGTTACATATATGCATGCATAACGAAAAAAAAACACAATATGACATTTGGATGCATCTTATAGGCTTTTCACTACAAACTGAGCACTTAACAGAATTTGTAATTAACTAAAAATACGTTTCATTGGACCAATAGATGTCAGCCTTTGAGAGTGTTGAAACGTTTACATTGGTTTTTAGTTACATGGAAGTCTTCGTATTAAAAACAGTCAAGATAACTGCAAAACGGCCGATAGAAAGCTTTATGTAATGCTAACTCGTGAACGGCCAATACCATATTTTCTTTTGTGTTTCGTATTTATTCGGCTTTAGGCTGTTCACGGCAAAGTAAACTATTTTCTAAGCCAGTCTTGTCAAGATTAATAATACTGTATAAATATATTAGTACCGTTACCTCAGACAATAACTTTTAAGAGGAGTAAAATCTGTGGACTGTATTATTTATTAAATTGACTAGCTTCGGAAATATACAAATTGACTGAAATGGCAATCCGGCCTTCTAAAGTGCTCACATTAGCTTGACTGGCCTATGTCAAGAACCACCCACTGGCAGCTACCCTGTGAAATTATAAGTTAATTATACAGGGTGGCCGAAAGGTCACGCATCATAGACAAGTGGTATTGTGTGAGAGAATTTCTTCTGAATGCCGTAACATTCGGTGGAACATGCATGTTTCAGGCAATCATGTTGAGCACGTTTAGTGTAAGTTGTTCTTCCTATGATGCATGACTTTTGGGCCATCCTGTATTGCTCAGACCTTAAAGACAGCTCGCCAAGTATTAAATATGTATTATCTAAGTAAGCAAGAAGAAACATTTAGCAGCGTGTCAAATCTATTTTCGCATGTCATACTTGTTATTCATTTCCCACCCCATCTGCATGGCCTGCACGTTCTGCACAAGTGTAGAAAATATTTGTGAAACATTCTGAAAATTTGTCCGGATATCCAGGATTGTTGTTCGAGATACGGAAGTGTCTCCCAACAATTCAACTTTGAGTATGGGCTTGTGCAGACTCATGGATATTCTAATTTTAGGAAATGGCGAATATTCTTACTATAGACATCATGCACAGAGAAAAAGGTAACGTTCATTCAACACATCCTCCCCCCCCCCCGCCCTCAAACATACATATATGCATACAAATATTAACTAAAGGAGCGTGTGAAAGTTAAGTCAACCAAATGCTGTCTGGTGGCTGTCTGACAGATTTTGTTCTCTCAACAACGACAGAATTTAGTCCATTTAAATATATATTTTGTATGGAAAAGAAAACCTATTTTGGGGCGTTTCGTATATTGTTCGTTTAACCAAAAATATTGTTGGAGCAAGAACATACTATTCACTTCGCCGATACAATCGTATATATTATCGGTTCCTTGTGTACTTCCACAACCATACTCTCCAAAGACACTGGAGTGGCAGCACAGAAGAATAAGAATTAGTATCTGAAGACAAGTCTTGGAGGAGAGGAGAACAAAGCTAGCTGAGTGCACTGCGCTTAGAGGCGATGTAGCAAGTGATGTTCTAACCAACGTCGACCTTACAGCGTGTACACCACATTACCCCAGCGCGCGCTGCTCCTTGTGTTCTTATTGCACGGACTTGGAAATTGCAGCCAACATCCCGTCTGTCAGATTATTACATTATTTTCAATTTTTCGAGTTTTTAGAAACACACACACATACAAACACACACACACACACTCTCTCTCTCTCTCTCTCTATATATATATATATATATATATATATGCAGTCAGCTCCCGACTATTCGCACTAATGGAGGGGGCCGATGCCTCGGATAATCCAAAACCGCGGATAATCCACTTTTACTCTTTCTTATATCTCAGCAGAAAGAAAATAGGTCAAATTACTTCACAATAAAAGGCAACAAATTAATACAGTAGACTCTCGATGATTCGCATAAATTATAATGGGATATGCGCTTAAAATCTGTCAACACAAATGATTAAAAATTGCGGATATCTTATTTTCTAAGCTAAAGATCTCGTTAATACACTCATACGCGACACACGGGGTAATCTCGTTAACCCATTCATGCGCTGATATAACGGTTTTGCCTGCTGGAAAAGACTTAAATCTTCCTCAAGCCTTTCAAAATACGGTTGCGGGCATAATACGTTGGTTAACATTATGCGAATAATCAGAGTGGGTATTTATAAACAACCAACAGTTTTTCAAAAATATTTCTCCAACTTTTTTCAGCTATTTAAAATTAATTATTTTGCACGGTTAATCCGCAAATCAATAGTTCGCACACGCATAATCGGGAGTCTACTCTCTCTCTCTCTCTCTCTCTCTATATATATATATATATATATATATATATATATATATATATACACACACACACACACACACACGAGGGTTACTTATTTCAATCTCCGATCGGCTGTAATAAAAAAACGGGAATGAATTAGGAAATTATATTAATGTCAAAAGAAACGTACATCTTGACACTATTGTTGCACAAAATCACCGTGCAGATTGAGGCATTTTTTGTCGTACCGATGCACCAGCTTGCCGATACTGAGGTGTGAGTTTGGGCGCTCCACATGGTTGGTGGAAGGGGGTAAACACTACGTGTCGATTTGCATACGATTACGAGTATCGATTAATGAGCATACCGTAATCACAACAAGAGGCTTCAAGGGACAAGGTTGAATAGGCAGGAAATATTATTCTTTACAGAGTTAAGAAAGGAAGTTCTGTTGCCACGCCCTGTACTTTACAATCTGTGACATCACCTACGAATAAAGCTCTGCATGAAATGAGCTATATTTAGAAAATGAAGGAATGTTATTAAGCGGTCATTGTTACGCCAGTTCAATAGATACGCTATCGAGTTCTTTGTCTTCGCCAGTAACATCTTGACAAAGCTACGTGATAACTACAAGATATGCTGGTGATATAACTGGAACTGATTGTTGTTTACACTGAAGTTATAGGAACGCCCACGACAGACCTGCGGAATCACGTGGCAGGAGGTCTCGGTCCAATCCCCTGCGGTCTCACGTACATACTCCTGCGCGTGGGTGGACATTGCCATAGAATATCTAGCAATACAGAAGTGAAATACCCGGTAGGCCAGCGAACTAAACCACACACGCAAGCAAAACGGCTTCCCTGGCCAGCAAAATGGCGGAAAGACGTACTGCCAATCAGCGTAAGGCAGCTGCTCTGATAATCAGCAGCCTGGCCAATAGGAAACATTTAGTAACACGTAGGAGCCAAACATACACAGGGCCTGTATCCACAGTCTCCGGCAACCAATAAGCGACGAAGTTCGCCAATACCAAAATAGCCGCAACGTCATTTCGCGCCTGTATTACTGTTTATTCTGTGACATTGCCGTGTGCCAGGCGAGTTTCATCAGGGATGTTTTGTGCCATACACTCTTGCATTCCGTCGCTGATCCGCCCCAAGTCGTATCACTTCGACCATCACCATTCACTCCAGGTGGGCAACATATTATGTGTCTCTCGGGTAAAGCAGCAACTCCCACTTCAACCCAGCCTTCTACAAACCACGATGGTCCTGCCTGAGCAACTGCAGCACTGGCTGTGACATCCAGAGAAACAATACATGTAGCCATGTTCCTACATAAGACCCTTGTTTCTCCAGACGTCACAGTCAGTCTCCTGGAGTCTGTACATGTGCCTGAAGACGGGAACATATACCAGTTCCCGTAACGTTGCATCTGTTATCGTCTTGAGAAGCCTATTTTTTCGTCTGTTTTTTGTCTGTCTTCACATCCACTCGTGTCCCTCGTTATTTGTGTTGTCGTCGTTCATCCATTTGGTGCCTTTTTCACACACCCCATTTATGTTGGTTTTTAATATTATTTCGTCTGTATTTTGTTGGTTTTCTGTGTCGTCTTTCTCCAGTCAACTATATTCCACTCATAGGAAGAACAACTTGCACTAAACGTGTGTGTGGTAAATCATAGACTGTGCTCAACATGATTGCCTGAAACATACATGTTCCGCAGAATGTGGAAATTATCATATCCACACAGAAGAAATTCTCTCACACAACACCACCTGTCTATATGATGCGTGACCTTTCGACCACCCTGTATAGTTAACTTAGAATTTCACATGGTAGCTGCCAGTGGGTGCTTCTTGATATAGGCCAGTCAAGTTAATGTGAGCACTTTAGAAGGCCAGATTGCCATTTCAGTCAATTTGTATATTTCCGAAGCTAGTCAATGTAAACATAGCAATTTAAGAAATAACACAGTCTACAGATTTAATTCCACTTAAAAGTTATTGTCTGAGGTAACAGTACTAATATATTTATACAATATTATTAATCTTGACAAGTGTTTACTTTGCCGTGAACAGCCTAAAGTCGAATAGATACGAAACACAAAAGAAAATCTGGTATAGGACGTTGACGATAAAGTGAGCATCACATAAAGCTGTATAAAACTTTATAAAATACTTTCATTTAACACTACTCGTATTTAACAGTTATGACATTTCTTTATACTTAAGAAAGTATCCTCTCATTTCACGAAATGATAATTATGTTTATCCATAGTCAGGGAAAGATAGTGTGGTAGTATCTGCCCCACGCATTTAGTATAGTGTTAAGGCCCGTTCTACGGTGAAACGCAAGCGCATACGTATCACGAAAACGCAAACGCGACACTCCGCGTGTCTTCTACAATGGGACGTAAACGGACACGGATACGCATCCGGAAACGCAAGAGAGTGGGTCAACTCCGAACTCTTACGTATCCGTGCTTGCGTTTAGCCAATTGCAATCGAGCATTTCATATTTCGCCACCATGTTTGTTTACATACCTTTTACACGTTGAGTTTTCGCGGTTAACAATTAAAGACGCCTTCGTGCACTGTATTTACGATTATTATTTGTGGCTAAAATACTATGGAACACTTTTCGTGAAGTACCATTTGTATAATTAAACATACGAAAAAAAATGTTGCCTTGTAAAATATTGTTGGTTAATTACTACGTTAAAATTATGCGGCTGTTAAAATTTATATTTCCATAGAAGACACGTACAAACCTTGCAATAATATTTATAACATACTTAACTACAAATAAAAGTGAAACAATTTTTTCTAATGTCGGAAATTTACACGAGAAATACCTTATTTTTCGTTTCATA